>JAPZAG010001074.1:0-41645 GCA_027475135.1 Bactrocera correcta | reverse complement strand
GTTAATATAAAGCCATGGCGGCATAACGGCAGTGCATGTAGAAAAATTCCGTAATCTTATTTTTAGGTATAAAGTCGATTTTCTTGTATATACACATTTAGCAATCGATATCGAGATGCTTCAATTCATTAGTTTAACATATTTAAGTTAATAAACCTTCTTCAACGCACTGAAGTTGTCTTAAAGCCATGGCGGCATAACGGCAGTGCACGTAGAAGAATTCCGTAATCTTATATTTAGGTATATATTCGATTTTCTTGTATATATGTATGCATTAAGCAATCGATATCGAAAAGCTTCAAATCATTAGTTTAACATATTTAAGTTAATAAAGCTTCTTTACCGCACTGAAGTTAACATAAAGCCATGGCGGCATAACGGCAGTGCATGTAGAAAAATTCCGTAATCTTATATTTAGGTATAAAGTCGATTTTCTTGTATATACATATTTAGCAATCGATATCGAGATGCTTCAATTCATTAGTTTAACATATTTAAGTTAATAAACCTTCTTCAACGCACTGAAGTTGTCATAAAGCCATGGCGGCATAACGGCAGTGCATGTAGAGGAATTCCGTAAGCTTATACTGAGGTATATGTAAAGTCGATTTTCTTGTATATACACATTTAGCAATCGATATCGAAATGCTTTAAATCATTAGTTTAACATATTTAAGTTAACAAACCTACTTTAACGAACTGAAGTTGACATAAAGCCATGGCGGATTAACGGCAGTGCATTTGGAAGAATTCCGTTATCCTATGTTTAGGTATAAAGTCAAATTTTTTTGTACTAGCACATTTAGCAATCGATATCGAAATGCTTCAAATCATTAGTTTAACACATTTAAATTAAATTACCTTCTTTAACCTACCGAAAGTGACATGAAGCCATGGCGGCATAACGGCGGTGCATGTAGAAGAATTCCGTAATTTTATATTTTGGTATAAAATCGATTTGTTGTATAAACACATTTAGCAATCGATATCGAAATGCTTGAGATCATTAGTTTAACATATTTAAGTTAATAATCCTTCTTCAACGCACTGAAGTTGTCATAAAGCCATAGCGGATTAACGGCAGTGCATTTGGAAGAATTCCGTTATCCTATGTTTAGGTATAAAGTCAAATTTTTTTGTACTAGCACATTTAGCAATCGATATCGAAATGCTTCAAATCATTAGTTTAACACATTTAAATTAAATTACCTTCTTTAACCTACCGAAAGTGACATGAAGCCATGGCGGCATAACGGCGGTGCATGTAGAAGAATTCCGTAATTTTATATTTAGGTATAAAATCGATTTGTTGTATAAACACATTTAGCAATCGATATCGAAATGCTTGAGATCATTAGTTTAACATATTTAAGTTAATAAACCTTCTTCAACGCACTGAAGTTGTCATAAAGCCATGGCGGCATAACGGCAGTGCATGTAGAGGAATTCCGTAATCTTATACTGAGGTATATGTAAAGTCGATTTTCTTGTATATACACATTTAGCAATCGATATCGAAATGCTTCAAATCATTAGTTTAACATATTTAAGTTAACAAACCTACTTTAACGAACTGAAGTTGACATAAAGCCATGGCGGAATAGCGGCAGTGCATTTGGAAGAATTCCGTTATCCTATGTTTAGGTATAAAGTCAGGTTTCTTGTACTAGCACATTTAGCAATCGATATCGAAATGCTTCAAATCATTAGTTTCACATATTTAAGTTAAATTACCTTTTTTAACGCACTGAAGTCTACATAAAGCCATGGCGGCATAACGGCAGTGCATGTAGAAGAATTCCGTAGTCTTATATCTAGGTATAAAATCGATTTTCTTGTATATAAACATTTATCAATCGATATCGAAATGCTTCAAATCATTATTTTAACACATTTAAGGTAATTAACCCTTTTTATCTTACTGAAGTCTACATAAAGCCTTAACGGCATAACGGCAGTGCATTTAGAAGAATTACGTAACCTTATAATTAGGTATAAAGTCGATTTTCTTGTATATACTCATTTAGCAATCGATATCGAAATACTTCAAATCATTATTTTAACATATTTAAGTTAATAAAGCTTCTTTAACGCACTGAAATTAACATAAAGCCATGGCGGCATAACGATAGTGCATGTAGAAGAATTCCGTAATCTTATGTTTAGGTATAAATTCGATTTTGTTGTATATACACATTTAGCAATCGATATCGAGATGCTTCAACTCATTAGTTTAACATGTTTAAGTTAGTTAACCTTCTTTAACTTATTGAAGTTGATATAAAGCCATGGCGGCATAACGGCAGTGCATTTAGAAGAATTCCGTTATCTTATATCATTAGTTTTACATTTTCAAGTTATTTATAATAAACCTTTTTTAACGCACTGAAGTCTACATAAAGCCTTAACGGTATAACTGCAGTGCATTTAAAAGAATTCCGTAATCTTATATTTAGGTACAAAGTCGATTTTCTTGTATTTACATATTTAGCAATCGATATCGAAATGCTTCAAATCATAAGTTTAACATATTTAAGTTAATTATTCTCCTCTATCTTACTGAAGTCTACATAAAGCCTTAACGGCATAACGGCAGTGCGTTTAGAAGAATTCCGTTATCTTATAGTTAGGTATAAATTCGATTTTCTTGTATATACACATTTAGCAAGCGATATCGAAATGTTTCAAATCATTAGTTTAACATATTTAAGTTATTTAACCTTCTTTAACATATTGAAGTTGATATAAAGCCATGGCGGCATAACGGCAGTGCATGTAGAAGAATTCCGTAATCTTATATTCAGGTATAAAGTCGATTTTCTTGTATATACACATTTAGCTATCGATATCGAAATGCTTCAAATCATTAGTTTAACATATTAAGTTAATAAACATTTTTTAGCTTAATGAGGTCTACATAAAGCCTTAACGGTATAACGGCAGTGCATTTAGAAGAAATCCGTAATGTTATAATTTTATATTTAGTTATAAAGTCGATTTTGTTGTATTTACACAGTTAGCAGTCGATATCGAAATGTTTCAAACCATTAGTTTAACATTTTTAAAATAATTAACCTTCTTTATCGTATTGTAGTTGATACAAACCATGGCTGCATAACGACAGTACATTTGGAAGAATTCCGTAATCTTATATTTAGGTATATGTAAAGTCGATTTTCTTGTATATACACATTTAGCATTCGATATTGAAATGCTTCAAATCATTAGTTTTACATTTTCAAGTTATTTATAATAAACCAGTGAATTTAGAAAAATTCCGTAAACTTATATTAAGGTGTAAAGTCGATTTTCTTGAATTTACCTATTTAGCAATCGATATCGAAATGCTTCAAATCATTAGTTTAACATATTTATGTTAATTAACCAACTTCAACGTATTGAAGGTGAAATAAAGCCATGGCGGCATAACGACAGTAATTTGGAAGAATTCCGTAATCTTATATTTAGGTATAAAGTCGATTTTCTTGTATATATGCATTTAGAAATCGATATCGAAATGCTTTAAATCATTAGTTTAACATATTTAAGTTAACAAACCTACTTTAACGAACTGAAGTTGACATAAAGCCATGGCGGATTAACGGCAGTGCATTTGGAAGAATTCCGTTATCCTATGTTTAGGTATAAAGTCAAATTTTTTTGTACTAGCACATTTAGCAATCGATATCGAAATGCTTCAAATCATTAGTTTAACACATTTAAATTAAATTACCTTCTTTAACCTACCGAAAGTGACATGAAGCCATGGCGGCATAACGGCGGTGCATGTAGAAGAATTCCGTAATTTTATATTTAGGTATAAAATCGATTTGTTGTATAAACACATTTAGCAATCGATATCGAAATGCTTGAGATCATTAGTTTAACATATTTAAGTTAGTTCACCCTATTTATCTTCCTGAAGTCTACATAAAGCCTTAACGGCATAACGGCAGTGCATTTAGAAGAATTACGTAATCTTATATTTTGGTATAAAGTCGATTTTCTTGTATATACTCATTTAGCAATCGATATCGAAATGCTTCAAATCCTTATTTTAATATATTTAAGTTAATAAACCTTCTTAAACTCACTGAAGTCTACATAAAGCCTTAACGGCATAACGGCAGTGCATTTAGAAGAATTCCGTAATCTTATGTTAGGTATAAATTCGATTTTGTTGTATATACACATTTAGCTATCGATATGGAAATGCTTCAAATCATTAGTTCAACATATTAAGTTAATAAACATTTTTTAGCTTAATGAGGTCTACATAAAGCCTTAACGGTATAACGGCAGTGCATTTAGAAGAAATCCGTAATGTTATAATTTTATATTTAGGTATAAAGTCGATTTTGTTGTATTTAGACATTTAGCAGTCGATATCGAAATGCTTCAAACAATTAGTTTAACATATTTAAAATAATTAATCTTCTTTTACGTATTGTAGTTGATACAAACCATGGCGGCATAACGACAGTACATTTCGAAGAATTCCGTAATCTTATATTTAGGTATATGCAAAGTCGATTTTATTGTACATACACATTTAGTAATCGATATCGAAATGCTTCAAATCATTAGTTTAACATATTAAAGTTAATAAACCTTCTTTAACGAACAGAAGTTAACAAAAAGCCATAACGGCATAACGGCAGTTCATTTAGAAGAGTTCCGTAATCTTATGTTTAGGTATAAAGTCGATTTTCTGGTACATACACATTTAGCAATCGATATCGAAATGCTTCAAATCATTAGTTTAACATATTTAAGTTAACAAACCTACTTTAACGAACTGAAATTGACATAAAGCCATGGCGGATTAACGGCAGTGCATTTGGAAGAATTCCGTTATCCTATGTTTAGGTATAAAGTCAGGTTTCTTGTACTAGCACATTAGCAATCGATATCGAAATGCTTCAAATCATTAGTTTAACATATTTAAGTTAAATTACCTTTTTTAACCTACCGAAGGTGACATAAGGCCATGGCGGCATAACGGCAGTGCATGTAGAAGAATTCCGTAATCTTATATCTAGGTATAAAATCGATTTTCTTGTATATAAACATTTATCACTCGATATCGAAATGCTTCAAATCATTAGTTTAACATATTTAAGTTAATTAACCCTCTTTATCTTACTGAAGTCTACATAAAGCCTTAACGGCATAACGGCAGTGCATTAGAAGAATTACGTAACCTTATAATTAAGTATAAAGTCGATTTTCTTGTATATACTCATTTAGCAATCGATATCGAAATACTTCAAATCATTATTTTAACATATTTAAGTTAATAAAGCTTCTTTAACGCACTGAAGTTAACATAAAGCCATGGCGGCATAACGATAGTGCATGTAGAAGAATTCCGTAATCTTATGTTTAGGTAAAAGTTCGATTTTGTTGTATATACACATTTAGCAATCGATATCAAGATGCTTCAACTCATTAGTTTAACATGTTTAAGTTAGTTAACCTTCTTTAGCTTATTGAAGTTGATATAAAGCCATTGCGGCATAACGGCAGTGCATTTAGAAGAGTTCCGTAATCTTATATTTAGGTATAAAGTCGACTTTGTTCAATATACGCATTTAGCAATCGGTATCGAAATGCTTCAAATCATTAGTTTAACATATTTAAGTTAATAAACTTTCTTTAACGCACTGAAGTCTACATAAAGCCTTAACGGTATAACTGCACTGCATTTAGAAGAATTCCGTAGTCTTATATTTAGGTATAAAGTCGATTTTCTTGTATATACACATTTAGCAATCTATATCGGAATGCTTCAAATCATAAGTTTAACATATTAAGTTAATAAACATTTTTTAGCTTAATGAGGTCTACATAAAGCCTTAACGGTATAACGGCAGTGCATTTAGAAGAAATCCGTAATGTTATAATTTTATATATTTAGGTATACAGTCGATTTTGTTATATTTACACATTTAGCAGTCGATATCGAAATGCTTCAAACCATTAGTTTAACATATTTAAAATAATTAACCTTCTTTAACTTATTGTAGTTGATACAAACCATAGCGGCATAACGACAGTACATTTGGAAGAATTCCGTAATCTTATATTTAGGTATATGTAAAGTCGATTTTCTTGTATATACACATTTAGCAATCGATATCGAAATGCTTCAAATCATTAGTTTTACATTTTCAAGTTATTTATAATAAACCTTCTTTAACACACTGAAGTCTACATAAGGCCTTAACAGTATAACTGCAGTGCATTTAGAAGAATTCCGTAATCTTATATTAAGGTAAAAAAACGATTTTCTTGTATTTACATATTTAGCAATCGATATCGAAATGCTCCAAATCATTAGTTTAACATATTTTAGTTAATTAACCATCCTTAACGTATTGAAGGTGAAATAAAGCCATGGCGGCGTAACGACAGTAATTTGGAAGAATTCCGTAATCTTATATGTAGGTATAAAGTCGATTTTTTTGTACATACACATTTAGCAGTAGATATCGAAATGCTTCAAATCATTAGTTAAATATATTTAAGTTACTTAACCCTCTTTTTCTTACGGAAGTCTGCAAAAGCCTTAACGGCATAACGACAGTGCATTTAGAAGAATTGCGTTATCTTATATTTTGGTATGAATTCGATTTTCTTGTACATACTCATTTAGCAATCGATATCGAAATGCTTCAAATAATTAGTTTAACAAATTTAAGTTAATAAACCTTCTTTAACGTACTGAAGGTGATACAAAGCCATGGCGGCATAACGACAGTACATTTGAAACAATTCCGTAATCTTATATTTAGGTATAAAGTCGATTTTCTTGTATATACACATTTAGCAATCGATGCCGATATGCTTCACATCATTAGTTTAACAGATTTAAGTTAATTAACCCTCTTTATCTTACTGAAGTCTACAAAAGACTTAACGGCATAACGGCAGTGCATTTGGAAGAGTTCCGTAATCTTATATTTAGGTATAAAGTCGATTTTGTTCAATATACGCATTTAGCAATCGGTATCGAAATGCTTCAAATCATTAGTTTAACATATTTAAGTTAATAAACCTTCTA
This sequence comes from Bactrocera correcta, assembly GCA_027475135.1. Taxonomy (NCBI): domain Eukaryota; kingdom Metazoa; phylum Arthropoda; class Insecta; order Diptera; family Tephritidae; genus Bactrocera; species Bactrocera correcta. The sequence goes on along the minus strand of JAPZAG010001074.1, from coordinate 34,579 downwards.
TAACGCACTGAAGTCTACATAAAGCCTTAACGGTATAACTGCACTGCATTTAGAAGAATTCCGTAATCTTATATTTAGGTATAAAGTCGATTTTTCTTGTATATACACATTTAGCAATCGATATCGGAATGCTTCAAATCATTAGTTTAACATATTAAGTTAATAAACATTTTTTAGCTTAATGAGGTCTACATAAAGCCTTAACTGTATAACGGCAGTGCATTTAGAAGAAATCCGTAATGTTATAATTTTATATTTAGGTATACAGTCGATTTTGTTGTATTTACACATTTAGCAGTCGATATCGAAATGCTTCAAACCATTAGTTTAACATATTTAAAATAATTAACCTTCTTTAACGTATTGTAGTTGATACAAACCATAGCGGCATAACGACAGTACATTTGGAAGAATTCCGTAATCTTATATTTAGGTATATGTAAAGTCGATTTTCTTATATATACACATTTAGCAATCGATATCGAAATGCTTCAAATCATTAGTTTTACATTTTCAAGTTATTTATAATAAACCTTCTTTAACACACTGAAGTCTACATAAAGCCTTAACAGTATAACTGCAGTGCATTTAGAAGAATTCCGTAATCTTATATTAAGGTAAAAAGTCGATTTTCTTGTATTTACATATTTAGCAATCGATATCGAAATGCTCCAAATCATTAGTTTAACATATTTTAGTTAATTAACCATCCTTAACGTATTGAAGGCGAAATAAAGCCATGGCGGCGTAACGACAGTAATTTGGAAGAATTCCGTAATCTTATATGTAGGTATAAAGTCGATTTTTTTGTACATACACATTTAGCAGTAGATATCGAAATGCTTCAAATCATTAGTTAAATATATTTAAGTTACTTAACCCTCTTTTTCTTACGGAAGTCTGCAAAAGCCTTAACGGCATAACGGCAGTGCATTTAGAAGAATTGCGTTATCTTATATTTTGGTATGAATTCGATTTTCTTGTACATACTCAATTAGCAATCGATATCGAAATGCTTCAAATAATTAGTTTAACAAATTTAAGTTAATAAACCTTCTTTAACGTACTGAAGGTGATACAAAGCCATGGCGGCATAACGACAGTACATTTGAAACAATTCCGTAATCTTATATTTAGGTATAAAGTCGATTTTCTTGTATATACACATTTAGCAATCGATGCCGATATGCTTCACATCATTAGTTTAACAGATTTAAGTTAATTAACCCTCTTTATCTTACTGAAGTCTACAAAAGACTTAACGGCATAACGGCAGTGCATTTGGAAGAGTTCCGTAATCTTATATTTAGGTATAAAGTCGATTTTGTTCAATATACGCATTTAGCAATCGGTATCGAAATGCTTCAAATCATTAGTTTAACATGTTTAAGTTAATAAACCTTCTATAACGCACTGAAGTCTACATAAAGCCTTAACGGTATAACTGCACTGCATTTAGAAGAATTCCGTAATCTTATATTTAGGTATAAAGTCGATTTTCTTGTATATACACATTTAGCAATCGATATCGGAATGCTTCAAATCATTAGTTTAACATATTAAGTTAATAAACATTTTTTAGCTTAATGAGGTCTACATAAAGCCTTAACTGTATAACGGCAGTGCATTTAGAAGAAATCCGTAATGTTATAATTTTATATTTAGGTATACAGTCGATTTTGTTGTATTTACACATTTAGCAGTCGATATCGAAATGCTTCAAACCATTAGTTTAACATATTTAAAATAATTAACCTTCTTTAACGTATTGTAGTTGATACAAACCATAGCGGCATAACGACAGTACATTTGGAAGAATTCCGTAATCTTATATTTAGGTATATGTAAAGTCGATTTTCTTATATATACACATTTAGCAATCGATATCGAAATGCTTCAAATCATTAGTTTTACATTTTCAAGTTATTTATAATAAACCTTCTTTAACACACTGAAGTCTACATAAAGCCTTAACAGTATAACTGCAGTGCATTTAGAAGAATTCCGTAATCTTATATTAAGGTAAAAAGTCGATTTTCTTGTATTTACATATTTAGCAATCGATATCGAAATGCTCCAAATCATTAGTTTAACATATTTTAGTTAATTAACCATCCTTAACGTATTGAAGGTGAAATAAAGCCATGGCGGCGTAACGACAGTAATTTGGAAGAATTCCGTAATCTTATATGTAGGTATAAAGTCTATTTTTTTGTATATACACATTTAGTAATCGATATCGAAATGCTTCAAATCATTAGTTTAACATATTACGTTAATAAAAATTTTTAAGCTTAATGAGGTCTACATAAAGCCTTAACGGCATAACGGCAGTGCGTTTAGAAGAATTCCGTTATCTTATATATAGGGAAAAATTCGATTTTCTTTTATATACACATTTAGCTATCGATATCGAAATGCTTCAAATCATTAGTTTAACATATTTAAGTTAATAAACTTTCTTCGAAGAACTGAAGTTGGCATAAAATCATGGCGGCAAAACGGCAGTGCATGTAGAAGAATTCCGTTATCTTATATTTAGGTATAAATTCGACTTTCTTGTATATACTCATATAGCAAGCGATATCAAAATGCTTCAAATTATTAATTTAACTTATTTAAGTTAATTAACCTTCTTTAACGAATTGAAGTTGACATAAAGCCATGGCGGCATAACGACAGTACATTAGGAAGAATTCCGTAATCTTATATTTAGGTATAAAGTCGATTTTCTTGTATATACACATTTAGCAATCGATATCGGAATGCTTCAAATCATTAGTTTAACATATTTAAGTTAATAAACCTTCTTTAACTCACTGAAGTCTACATAAAGCCTTAACGGCATAACGGCAGTGCATTTAGAAGAAATATGTTATATTTATTTAGGTATAAATTCGATTTTCTTGTATATACACATTTAGCAATCGATATCGAAATGCTTCAAATCATTAGTTTAACATATTTAAGTTAATAAAGCTTCTTTAACGTATTGAAGTTGTTATAAAGCCATAACGGCAGTGCGTTTGGAAGAATTCCGTAATCTTATATTTAGGTATAAAGTCGATTTTCTTTTATATACACATTAAGATATCGATATCGAAATGCTTCAAATCATTAGTTTAACATATTTAATTTAATAAAACTTCTTTAACGCCTGAAGTTAACATAAAGCCATGGCGGCATAACGACAGTTCATTTGGAAGAATTCCGTAATCTTATATTTAGGTATAAAGTCGATTTTCTTGTATATACACATTTAGCAATCGATATCGAAATGCTTCAAATAACTGGTTTAGCATATTTAGGTTAATTAACCTTCTTTATCTTACTGAGGTTTAAATAAAGCCATAACGGCATAACGGCAGTATATTTGAGTGAATTCCGTAATCTTATATTTAGGAATAAAGTCGATTTTTTGTATATACACATTTAGCAATCGATATCGAGATGGTTCAACTCATTAGTTTAACATATTTAAGTTAATATACCTTCTTTAATGATCAGAAGTTTGCATATAGCCATGATGGCATAACGGCAGTGCATGTAGAATAATTACGTTATCTTATATTTAGGTATAAAGTCGATTTTCTTGTATATACACATTTAGCTATCGATATCGAAATGCTTCAAATCATTAGTTTAACATATTTAAGTTAATAAACCTTCTTTAACGTACTGAAGTCTACATAAAGCTTTAACGGTATAACTGCAGTGCATTTAGAAGAATTCCGTAATCTTGGATTAAGGTATAAAGTCGATTTTCTTGTATTTACATATTTTGCAATCGATATCGAAATGCTTCAAATCATTAGTTTAACATATTTAAGTTAACACCTTCTTTAACGAACTGAAGTTGACATGAAGCCATGGCGGCATAACGGCAGGGCAGTTAGAAGAATTCCATAATCCTATATTTAGGTATGAAGTCGATTTTCTTTTATATACTCATTTAGCAATTGATATCGAAATGCTTCAAAATATTACTTTAACATATTTAAGTTAATTAACCCTCTTTTTCATACTGAAGTCTACAAAAGCGTTAACGGCATAACGGCAGTGCATGTAGAAGAATTCCGTTATCTTTCATTTAGGTATAAAGTCGATATTGTTGTACATACACATATAGCAATCTATATCGAAATGCTTCAAATCATTAGTTTTACATATTTAAGTTAACAAACCTTCTTTAACGAACTGAAGTTAACATAAAGCCATGGCGCCAAACGGCAGTGCATGTAGAAGAATTCCATAATCTTATATTTAGGTATGTAGTCGCTTTTCTTGGATTTATACATTTAGCAATCGATATCGAAAATCTTCAAATAACTGGTTTAGCATATTTAGGTTAATTAACCTTATTTTCTTACTGAAGTTTACGTAAAGCCATAACGGTATAACGGCAGTGCATTTGGAAGAATTCCGTTATCTTATATTTAGGTATAAAGTCGATTTTGTTGTATATACACATTTAGCAATCGATATCGAGACTCGATCATCTCATTAGTTTAACATATTTAAGTTAATTAAGCCTCTCTGTCTTACTGAAATCTACATAAAGCCTTAACGGCATAACGGCAGTGCATTTATAAGAATTCCGTTGTCTTATATTTAGGTATAATGTCGATTTTGTTGTATATACACATTTAGCAATCGATATCGAGATGCTTCAAATCATTAGTTTAACATATTTAAGTTAATTAAGCCTCTCTGTCTTACTGAAATCTACATAAAACCTTAACGGCATAAGGGCAGTCCATTTATAAGAATTCCGTAATCTTATATTTAGGTATATAGTCGGTTTTGTTCAATATACGCATTTAGCAATCGGTATCGAAATGCTTCAAATCATTAGTTTAACATATTTAAGTTAATAAACTTTCTTTAACGCACTGAAGTCTACATAAAGCCTTAACGGTATAACTGCACTGCATTTAGAAGAATTCCGTAGTCTTATATTTAGGTATAAAGTCGATTTTCTTGTATACACACATTTAGCAATCTATATCGGAATGCTTCAAATCATAAGTTTAACATATTAAGTTAATAAACATTTTTTAGCTTAATGAGGTCTACATAAAGCCTTAACGGTATAACGGCAGTGCATTTAGAAGAAATCCGTAATGTTATAATTTTATAATTAGGTATACAGTCGATTTTGTTGTATTTACACATTTAGCAGTCGATATCGAAATGCTTCAAACCATTAGTTTAACATATTTAAAATAATTAACCTTCTTTAACTTATTGTAGTTGATACAAACCATAGCGGCATAACGACAGTACATTTGGAAGAATTCCGTAATCTTATATTTAGGTATATGTAAAGTCGATTTTCTTGTATATACACATTTAGCAATCGATATCGAAATGCTTCAAATCATTAGTTTTACATTTTCAAGTTATTTATAATAAACCTTCTTTAACACACTGAAGTCTACATAAAGCCTTAACAGTATAACTGCAGTGCATTTAGAAGAATTCCGTAATCTTATATTAAGGTAAAAAAACGATTTTCTTGTATTTACATATTTAGCAATCGATATCGAAATGCTCCAAATCATTAGTTTAACATATTTTAGTTAATTAACCATCCTTAACGTATTGAAGGTGAAATAAAGCCATGGCGGCGTAACGACAGTAATTTGGAAGAATTCCGTAATCTTATATGTAGGTATAAAGTCGATTTTTTTGTACATACACATTTAGCAGTAGATATCGAAATGCTTCAAATCATTAGTTAAATATATTTAAGTTACTTAACCCTCTTTTTCTTACGGAAGTCTGCAAAAGCCTTAACGGCATAACGGCAGTGCATTTAGAAGAATTGCGTTATCTTATATTTAGGTATGAATTCGATTTTCTTGTACATACTCATTTAGCAATCGATATCGAAATGCTTCAAATAATTAGTTTAACAAATTTAAGTTAATAAACCTTCTTTAACGTACTGAAGGTGATACAAAGCCATGGCGGCATAACGACAGTACATTTGAAACAATTCCGTAATCTTATATTTAGGTATAAAGTCGATTTTCTTGTATATACACATTTAGCAATCGATGCCGATATGCTTCACATCATTAGTTTAACAGATTTAAGTTAATTAACCCTCTTTATCTTACTGAAGTCTACAAAAGACTTAACGGCATAACGGCAGTGCATTTGGAAGAGTTCCGTAATCTTATATTTAGGTATAAAGTCGATTTTGTTCAATATACGCATTTAGCAATCGGTATCGAAATGCTTCAAATCATTAGTTTAACATATTTAAGTTAATAAACCTTCTTTAACGCACTGAAGTCTACATAAAGCCTTAACGGTATAACTGCACTGCATTTAGAAGAATTCCGTAATCTCATATTTAGGTATAAAGTCGATTTTCTTGTATATACACATTTAGCAATCGATATCGGAATGCTTCAAATCATTAGTTTAACATAATAAGTTAATAAACATTTTTTAGCTTAATGAGGTCTACATAAAGCCTTAACTGTATAACGGCAGTGCATTTAGAAGAAATCCGTAATGTTATAATTTTATATTTAGGTATACAGTCGATTTTGTTGTATTTACACATTTAGCAGTCGATATCGAAATGCTTCAAACCATTAGTTTAACATATTTAAAATAATTAACCTTCTTTAACGTATTGTAGTTGATACAAACCATAGCGGCATAACGACAGTACATTTGGAAGAATTCCGTAATCTTATATTTAGGTATATGTAAAGTCGATTTTCTTGTATATACACATTTAGCAATCGATATCGAAATGCTTCAAATCATTAGTTTTACATTTTCAAGTTATTTATAATAAACCTTCTTTAACACACTGAAGTCTACATAAAGCCTTAACAGTATAACTGCAGTGCATTTAGAAGAATTCCGTAATCTTATATTAAGGTAAAAAGTCGATTTTCTTGTATTTACATATTTAGCAATCGATATCGAAATGCTCCAAATCATTAGTTTAACATATTTTAGTTAATTAACCATCCTTAACGTATTGAAGGTGAAATAAAGCCATGGCGGCGTAACGATAGTAATTTGGAAGAATTCCGTAATCTTATATGTAGGTATAAAGTCGATTTTTTTGTATATACACATTTAGTAATCGATATCGAAATGCTTCAAATCATTAGTTTAACATATTACGTTAATAAAAATTTTTAAGCTTAATGAGGTCTACATAAAGCCTTAACGGCATAACGGCAGTGCGTTTAGAAGAATTCCGTTATCTTATATATAGGGAAAAATTCGATTTTCTTTTATATACACATTTAGCTATCGATATCGGAATGCTTCAAATCATTAGTTTAACATATTTAAGTTAATAAACTTTCTTCGAAGAACTGAAGTTGGCATAAAATCATGGCGGCATAACGGCAGTGCATGTAGAAGAATTCCGTTATCTTATATTTAGGTATAAATTCAACTTTCTTGTATATACTCATATAGCAAGCGATATCAAAATGCTTCAAATTATTAATTTAACTTATTTAAGTTAATTAACCTTCTTTAACGAATTGAAGTTGACATAAAGCCATGGCGGCATAACGACAGTACATTAGGAAGAATTCCGTAATCTTATATTTAGGTATAAAGTCGATTTTCTTGTATATACACATTTAGCAATCGATATCGAAATGCTTCAAATCATTAGTTTAACACTGAAGTCTACATAAAGCCTTAACGGCATAACGGCAGTGCATTTAGAAGAATTATGTTATATTTTTTTAGGTATAAATTCGATTTTCTTGTATATACACATTTAGCAATCGATATCGAAATGCTTCAAATCATTAGTTTAACATATTTAAGTTAATAAAGTTTCTTTAACGTATTGAAGTTGTTATAAAGCCATAACGGCAGTTCGTTTTGAAGAATTCCGTAATCTTATATTTAGGTATAAAGTCGATTTTCTTTTATATACACATTAAGATATCGATATCGAAATGCTTCAAATCATTAGTTTAACATATTTAATTTAATAAAGCTTCTTTAACGCCTGAAGTTAACACAAAGCCATGGCGGCATAACGACAGTGCATGTAGAAGAAATCCGTAATCTTATATTTAGGTATAAAGTCGATTTTCTTGTATATACGCATTTAGCAATCGATATCGAAATGCTTCAAATAACTGGTTTAGCATATTTAGGTTAATTAACCTTCTTTATCTTACTGAAGTTTAAATAAAGCCATAACGGCATAACGGCAGTATATTTGAGTGAATTCCGTAATCTTATATTTAGAAATAAAGTCGATTTTCTTGTATATACACATTTAGCAATCGATATCGAGATGGTTCAACTCATTAGTTTAACATATTTAAGTTAGTATACCTTCTTTAATGATCAGAAGTTTGCATATAGCCATGATGGCATAACGGCAGTGCATGTAGAAGAATTCCGTTATCTTATATTTAGGTATAAAGTCGATTTTCTTGTATATACACATTTAGCTATCGATATCGAAATGCTTCAAATCATTAGTTTAACATATTTAAGTTAATAAACCTTCTTTAACGTACTGAAGTCTACATAAAGCTTTAACGGTATAACTGCAGTGCATTTAGAAGAATTCCGTGATCTTAGATTAAGGTATAAAGTCGATTTTCTTGTATTTACACATTTAGCAATCGATATCGAAATGCTTCAAATAATTAGTTTAACATATTTAAGTTAACAAACCTTCTTTAACGAACTGAAGTTGACATAAAGCCATGGCGGATTAACGGCAGTGCATTTGGAAGAATTCCGTTATCCTATGTTTAGGTATAAAGCCAAGTTTCTTGTACTAGCACATTTAGCAATCGATATCGAAATGCTTCAAATCATTAGTTTAAGTTATTTAAGTTAAATTACCTTCTTTAACCTACCGAAGGTGACATGAAGCCATGGCGGCATAACGGCAGGGCAGTTAGAAGAATTGCATAATCCTATATTTAGGTATAAAGTCGATTTTCTTTTATATACTCATTTAGCAATTGATATCGAAATGCTTCAAAATATTAGTTTAACATATTTAAGTTAATTAACCCTCTTTTTCATACTGAAGTCTACAAAAGCCTTAACGGCATAACGGCAGTGCATGTAGAAGAATTCCGTTATCTTTTATTTAGGTATAAAGTCGATATTGTTGTACATACACATATAGCAATCTATATCGAAATGCTTCAAATCATTAGTTTTACATATTTAAGTTAACAAACCTTCTTTAGCGAACTGACGTTAACATAAAGCCATGGCGCCATAACGGCAGTGCATGTAGAAGAATTCCATAATCTTATATTTAGGTATGTAGTCGCTTTTCTTGGATTTATACATTTAGCAATCGATATCGAAAATCTTCAAATAACTGGTTTAGCATATTTAGGTTAATTAACCTTATTTTCTTACTGAAGTTTACGTAAAGCCATAACAGTATAACAGCAGTGCATTTGGAAGAATTCCGTTATCTTATATTTAGGTATAAAGTCGATTTTCTTTTATATACACATTAAGATATCGATATCGAGATGGTTCAACTCATTAGTTTAACATATTTAAGTTAATTAAGCCTCTCTGTCTTACTGAAATCTACATAAAGCCTTAACGGCATAACGGCAGTGCATTTATAAGAATTCCGTTGTCTTATATTTAGGTATAATGTCGATTTTGTTGTATATACACATTTAGCAATCGATATCGAGATGCTTCAAATCATTAGTTTAACATATTTAAGTTAATTAAGCCTCTCTGTCTTACTGAAATCTACATAAAACCTTAACGGCATAAAGGCAGTCCATTTATAAGAATTCCGTAATCTTATATTTAGGTATAAAGTCGGTTTTCTTGTATATACACATTTAGCAATTGATAACGAAATGCTTCAAATCATTAGTTTAACATATTTAAGTTAATTAACCTTCTTTATCTGACTGAAGTTTACATAAAGCCAAAACGGTATAACGCCAGTGCATTCGGAAGAATTCCGTTAACTTATATTTAGGTATAATGTCGATTTTGATGTATATACACATTTAGCAATCGATATCGAGATGCTTCAAATCATTAGTTTAACATATTTAAGTTAATTAACCTTATTTTCTTACTGAAGTTTACGTAAAGCCATAGCGGCATAACGGGAGTGCATTTAGAAGAATTCCGCAATCTTTTATTTAAGTATAAAGTCGATTTTCTTGTATATACACATTTAGCAAACGATAACGAAATGCTTCAAATCATTAGTTTAACATATTTAAGTTATTTAAGACTCTCTGTCTTACTGAAATCTACATAAAGCCTTAACGGCATAACGGCAGTGCATTTGTAAGAAATCCGTTGTCTTATATTTAGGTATAATGTCGATTTTGTTGTATATACACATTTAGCAATCGATATCGAGATGCTTCAAATCATTAGTTTAACATATTTAAGTTAATGAACCTTCTTTATCTGACTGAAGTTTACGTAAAGCCATAACGGTATAACGCCAGTGCATTTGGAAGAATTCTGTTAACTTATATTTAGGTATAATGTCGATTTTGTTATATATACACATTTAGCAATCGATATCGAGATGCTTCAATTCATTAGTTTAACATATTTAAGTTAATTAACCTTTTTTATCTGACTGAAGTTTACGTAAAGCCATAACGGTATAACGGCATTGCATTTGGAAGAATTTCGTAATCTTATATTTAGGTATAAAGTCGATTTTGTTGTATATACACATTTAGCAATCGATATCGAGATGGTTCAACTCATTAGTTTAAATTATCTAACCAATGCTTTATGTTCGACCCACCTCGTTTCAATAAATTAGCCACTAGAGCGTTAGCAAAGTTGAAACAAAAATGTGACTATTGCCAAGCGCCTGGTAGGAGTAAAAGAAAAATTGAAGACTTTCCTGAGAGCTCTTTAAATTATCTAACCAATGCTTTATGTTTGACCGACTTCGTTCAAATAGTTTACCCGCTAGAACGTTATCAAAAGTGAAACAAAAATGTGACTATTGCCAAGCGCCTGGTAGGAGTAGGAGAAAGATTGAAGACATTCCTGAGAGCTCTTTAAATTATCTAACCAATGTTTTATGTTTGACCCACTTCGTTCAAATAGTTATAGTTATTAAGTTATCTAACCAATGCTTTAAGTTCGGCCCACCTAGTTTCAATAGTTTAGCCACTAGAGCGTTAGAAAAGTTGAAACAAAAATGTGACTAATGCCAAACGCCTGGTTAGAGCAGAAGAAAGATTGAAGACTTTCCTGAAAGCTCTTTAAATTATCTAACCAATACTTAATGTTTGACTCACCTCGTTCAAATAGTTTACCCGCTAGAGCGTTATCAAAAGATGAAACAAAAATGTGACTATTGCCAAGCCCCTGGTAGGGGTAGAATTAAGATTATAGACTTTCCTAAGAGCTCTTTAAATTATCTAACCAATGCTTTATGTTTGACCCACCTCGTTCCAATAGTTTAGCCGCTAGAGCGTTAGCAAAGTTGAAACAAAAATGTGACTATTGCCAAGCCCCTGATAGGAGTAGAAGAAGGATTGAAGACTTTCCTAAAAGCTCTTTAAATTATCTAACCAATTATTTATGTTTGACCCGCCTCGTTCCAATAGTTTAGCCTCAGAGCGTTAGCAAAGTTGAAACAAAAATGTTACTATTGCCAAGCCCCTGGTAGGGGTAGAATTAAGATTGAAGACTTTCCTGAGAGCTCTTTAGATTATCTAACCAATGCTTTATGTCCGACCCACTTCGTTCAAATAGTTCAGCCTCAGAGCGTTAGCAAATTTGAAACAAAAATGTGAGTATTGCCAAGCCCCTGATAGGAGTAGAAGAAAGATTGAAGACTTTCCTGAGAGCTCTTTAGATTATCTAACCAATGCATTATGTGTGACTCACCTCGTTCTAATAGTTTAGCCTCAGAGCGTTATCAAAGTTGAAACAAAAATGTGACTATTGCCAAACACCTGGTAGGAGTAAAAGAAAAATTGGGTATTTCCTGAGAGCTCTTTAAACTATCGAACCAATGCTTTTTGTTTGATTTACCTCGTTCCAATAATTTAGCCGCCAGAGCGTTAGCAATGTTGAAACAAAAATGTGACTATTGCCAAGCCCCTATCTAACCAATGCTTTATGTTCTACCCACCTCGCTCAAAAAGTTTAGCCTCAGAGAGTTAGCAAAGTTGGATCAAAAATGTGAGTATTGCCAAGCCCCTGGTAGGAGTAGAAGAAAGATTGAAGACTTTCCTGAGAGCTCTTTAAATTATCTAACCAATGCTTTATGTGTGATTCACCTCGTTCTAATAGTTTAGCTGCTAAAGCGTTGCTAACGCTATTAGAACGAGGTGAGTCACACATAAAGCATTGGTTAGATAATTTAAAGAGCTCTCTTTCTTCTACTCCTACCAGGGGCTTGGCAATACTCATATTTTTGATCCAACTTTGCTAACTCTCTGAGGCTAAACTTTTTGAATGAGGTGGATCGAGCATAAAGCATTGGTTAGATAGTCTAAAGAGCTCTCAGGAAAGTGTTCAATCTTTCTTCTACTCCTATCAGGGGCTTGGCAATAGTCACATTTTTGTTTCAACTTTGTTCACTCTTTAGCGGCTAAACTAATAGAAGGAGGTGGGTCAAACATTTAGCATTGGTTAGACAATTTAAAGAGCTCTCAGGAAAGTCGCCAATTTTTCTTCTGCTTCTTCCAAGGGCTTGGCAATAGTCACATTTTTGTTTCAACTTTGATAACGCTCTGAGGCTAAACTATTAGATCGTGGTGTGTCAAACATAAAGCATTGGTTAGATAATTTAAAGAGCTCTCAGGAAAGTCTTCAATCTTTCTTCTACTCCTACCAGAGGCTCTGCAATAGTCACATGTTTGTTTCAACTTTGCTAACGCTCTAGCGGCTAAACTATGGGAACGAGGTGGGTCAAACATAAAACATTGGTTAGATAATTAAAAGGGCTCTCTCGAGGCTAAACTTTTGAATCGAGGTGGGTCGAACATAAAGCATTGTTTAGATAGTCTAAAGAGCTCTCAGGAAAGTTTCAATCTTTCTTCTACTCCTATCAGGGGCTTGGCAATAGTCACATTTTTGTTTCAACTTTGCTAACTCTTTGCGGCTAAACTAATTGAACGAGGTGGGTCAAACATTTAGCATTGGTTAGATAATTTAAAGAGCTCTCAGGAAAGTCTTCAATTTTTCTTCTGCTTTTTCCCAAAGGGGCTTGGCAATAGTCACATTTTTGTTTCAACTTTGCTAACGCTCTGAGGCTAAACTATTAGAACGAGGGGGTGTCAAACATTAGCATTGGTTAGATAATTTAAAGAGCTCTCAGGAAAGTCTTCAATCTTTCTTCTACTCCTACCAGGGCTTGGCAATAGTCACATTTTTGTTTCAACTTTGCTAACGCTCTAGCGGCTAAACTATTGGAACGAGGTGGGTCAAACATAAGCATTGGTTAGATAATTTAAAGGGCTCTCAGGAAAGTTTTCAATCTTTCTTTACTCTCAGGGGCTTGGCAATAGTCACATTTTTGTTTCAACTTTGCTAACTCTCTGAGGCTAAACTATTAGAACGAGGTGGGTCAAACATAAAGCATTGGTTAGATAATTTAAAGAGCTCTCAGGAAAGTCTTCAATCTTTCTTCTACTCCTTCAGGGGCTTGGCAATAGTCACATTTTTGTTTCAACTTTGCTAACGCTCTGAGGCTAAACTATTAGAACGAGGTGGGTCAAACATAAAGCATTGGTTAGATAATTTAAAGAGCTCTCAGGAAAGTCTTCAATCTTTCTTCTACTCCTTCCAGGGCTTGGCAATAGTCACATTTTTGTTTCAACTTTGCTAACGCTCTGAGGCTAAACTATTGGAACGAGGTGGGTCAAACATAAAGCATTGGTTAGATAATTTAAAGAGCTCTCAGGAAAGTCTTCAATCTTTCTTCTACTCCTACCAGGCTTGGCAATAGTCACATTTTTGTTTCAACTTTGCTAACGCTCTAGCGGCTAAACTATTAGAACGAGGTGGGTCAAACATTAAGCATTGGTTAGATAATTTAAAGAGCTCTCAGGAAAGTCCCTCAATTTTCTTCTACTCTTACCATGGGCTTGGCAATAGTCACATTTTTGTTTCAACTTTGTAACGCTCTGAGGCTAAACTATTGGAACGAGGTGGGTCAAACATAAAGCATTGGTTAGATAATTTAAAGAGCTCTCAGGAAAGTCTTCAATCTTTCTTCACTCTTACAGGGGCTTGGCAATAGTCACATTTTTGTTTCAACTTTGCTAACGCTCTGAGGCTAAACTATTGGAACGAGGTGGGTCAAACATAAAGCATTGGTTAGATAATTTAAAGAGCTCTCAGGAAAGTCTTCAATCTTTCTTTTACCCCTTCCCTCAAACATTTTTGTTTCAACTTTGCTAACGCTCTGAGGCTAAACTATTGGAACGAGGTGGGCAAACATAAAGCATTGGTTAGATAATTTAAAGAGCTCTCAAAAAAAAGTCTTCAATCTTTCTTCTCCCTCCTATCAGGGGCTTGGCAATAGTCACATTTTTGTTTCAACTTTGTTAACGCTCTGAGGCTAAACTATTGGAACGAGGTGGGTCAAACATAAAGCATTGGTTAGATAATTTAAAGAGCTCTCAGGAAAGTTTTCAATTTTCTTCTACTCCTATCAGGGCTTGGCAATAGTCACATTTTTGTTTCAACTTTGCTAACTCTCTGCGGCTAAACTATTGGAACGAGGTGGGCAAACATTAAGCATTGGTTAGATAATTTAAAGAGCTCTCAAAAAAAAGCCCTTCAATCTTTCTTCTCCCTTTTTCCCAAGGGGCTTGGCAATAGTCACATTTTTGTTTCAACTTTGTTAACTCTCTAGCGGCTAAACTATTGGAACGAGGTGGGTCAAACATAAAGCATTGGTTAGATAATTTAAAGAGCTCTCAGGAAAGTCTTCAATCTTCCTTTTACCACTTTTTCACATTTTTGTTTCAACTTTGCTAACGCTCTGAGGCTAAACTATTGGAACGAGGTGGGTCAAACATAAAGCATTGGTTAGATAATTTAAAGAGCTCTCAGGAAAAACTTCAATCTTTCTTTTACTCTATAGCTTGCAATAGTCACATTTTGTTTCAACTTTGCTAACGCTCTAGCGGCTAAACTATTTGAACGAGGTGGGTCAAACATAAAGCATTGGTTAGATAATTTAAAGAGCTCTCAGGAAAGTTTCAATTTTCTTTTACTCCTACCTTGGCAATAGTCACATTTTTGTTTCAACTTTGCTAACGCTCTGAGGCTAAACTATTGGAACGAGGTGGGTCAAACATAAAGCATTGGTTAGATAATTTAAAGAGCTCTCAGGAAAGTCTTCAATCTTTCTTCTACTCCTACCAGGCGCTTGGCAATAGTCACATTTTTGTTTCAACTTTGCTAACGCTCTAGCGGCTAAACTATAGGAACGAGGTGGGTCCAACATACAACGTTGGTTAGATAATTTAAAGAGCTCTCAGGAAAGTCCCCAATTGTTCTTCTACTCCTACCATTGGCTTGGCAATAGTCACATTTTTGTTTCAACTTTGCTAACGCTCTAGCGGCTAAACTATTGGAACGAGGTGGGTCAAACATTAAGCATTGGTTAGATAATTTAAAGAGCTCTAGGAAATCCAATTTCTTCTACTCCTACCATGCTTGGCAATAGTCACATTTTTGTTTCAACTTTGTAACCTCTAGCGGTAAACTATTGAACGAGGTGGGTCAAACATTAAGCATTGGTTAGATAATTTAAAGGGCTCTCAGGAAATCTCAATTTTCTTCTACTCTTCAGGGGCTTGGCAATAGTCACATTTTTATTTCAACTTTGTTAACGCTCTGAGGCTAAACTATTGGAACGAGGTGGGTCAAACATAAAGCATTAGTTAGATCTTTTAAAGAGCTCTCAGGAAAGTCTTCAATCTTTCTTTTACTCTTATTCACATTTTTGTTTCAACTTTGCTAACGCTCTGAGGCTAAACTATTGGAACGAGGTAAGTCAAACATAAAGCATTGGTTAGATAATTTAAAGAGCTCTCGGCAAAGCCTTCAATCTTTCTTCTACTCCTACCATTGGCTTGGCAATAGTCACGTTTTTGTGTCAACTTTGCTAACGCTCTAGCGGCTAAACTATTGGAACGAGGTGGGTCAAACATAAAGCATTGGTTAGATAATTTAAAAAGCTCTCAGAAAGTCTTCAATCTTTCTTCTACTCCTTCAGGGGCTTGGCAATAGTCACATTTTTGTTTCAACTTTGCTAACGCTCTGAGGCTAAACTATTGGAACGAAGTGGTCCAACATAAACTTGGTTAGATAATTTAAAGAGCTCTCAGGAAAGTCCCCAATGCTTCCTTTTAGCTGCAATAGTCACATTTTTGTTTCAACTTTGCTAACGCTCTGAGGCTAAACTATTGGAACGAGGTGGGTCAAACATTATAGCATTGGTTAGATAATTTAAAGAGCTCTTAGGAAAATCTTCACACTTTCTTCTACTCCTACCAGGGGCTTGGCAATAGTCACATTTTAGTTTCACTTTTGATAACGCTCTAGCGGGTAAACTATTTGAACGAGGTGAGTCAAACATAAAGCATTGGTTAGATAAATTAAAGGGCTCTCAGGAAAATCCCCAATTTTCCTCCTACTCCTACCAGGGGCTTGGAAATAGTCACATTTTTGTTTCAATATTGCTAACGCTCTGGCGGCTATACTTTTGGAACGAGGTGGGTCAAACATAAAACATTGGTTAGATAATTTAAAGGGCTTTCAGTAAAGTCTTCAATCTTTCTTCTACTCCTATCAGGCGCTTGGCAATAGTCACATTTTTGTTTCAACTTTGATAACGCTCTAGCGGCTAAACTATTAGGACGAGGTTTGTCAAACATAAAGCATTGGTTAAATTATTTAAAGAGCTCTCAGGGAAGTCTCCAATTTTTCTTTTACTCCTACAAGGGGCTTGGCAATAGCACATTTTTATTTCAACTTTGATAACGCTCTGCGGCTAAACTATTGGAACGAGTTGTATCAAACATAAAGCATTGGTTAAATTTATTTAAAAGAGCCCCGGATATCCCAATTTTTCTTAACATGTAGTTGAATATAATTTTTTCAATTTTGATAACGTTTCTGAAAAACTATTGAAGAGTTGTCAACAAACCCTTTGGTTAGATAATTTAAAGAGTCTCAGGAAATTTCCCTAATCTTATTTATTTAGGTATAAAGTCACTTTTTTGTTTCAATTTCACGCTTTAGCAATACTATTCGAAATGTTCAAACTTTAAAGTTGGTATAGATAATTTAAAAGCTCTAAAAGCTTCAAACTTTCTTCTAACTCCTTGGGGCTTGGCAATAGAATTTTTGTTAACTTTTAACTTTAGGTAAAATTCGATTGTTGTAAATAAACTTTTAAAGATAATTAAAGATCTCGGAAAGTCTTCAAACTTTCTTCTACTCTTACAGGGGCTTGGCAATAGTCACATTTTTATTTCAACTTTGTTAACGCTCTGAGGCTAAACTATTGAACGAGTGGGTCAACTTAAAGCATTGGTTAGATAATTTAAAGAGCTCTAGGAAAGTCTCAATCGTTCTTTACTCTTATCACATTTTTGTTTCAACTTTGCTAACGCTCTGAGGCTAAACTATTGGAACGAGTGGGTCAAACATAAAGCATTGGTTAGCATAAGCGCATATCGAAAGCTTCAAATCATTAGTTTAACATATTTAAAGTTAATTAACCTTCTTTAACTATTGAAGTTGAATAAAGCCTTAGAACGGCAGTGCATAAGACTATATATAGGTATAGAGTCGATTTTCTTGTATATACACATTTAGCAAGCGATATCGAAATGCTTCAATATTGTTTAACATATTTAAGTTAATTAACCTTCTTTAACTTACTGAAGTTTACGTAAAGCCATAACGGTGTCAAACAGTGCATTGTAGATAATTTATATAGGTATAAAGTCGTTTCATATCACATTTAGCAATCGATATCGAAATGCTTGGCAAAGTCATTTAGTTTAACATATTTAAGTTACTAAACCTTTTTTGAACGTAGTGAAGTCTACATAAAGCCTTGGTTATTTACGACAGTGCATTTAGGAAGAATTCGTTTATCATTATGATTTTTAATTTGATAAGTCGATTTTCTTGGTAAACTAAACATTTAGCAATCGATATCGAAATGCTTCAAACTCATTAGCTTAACATATTTAAGTTAATAAACCTTCTTTAACGTATTGAAGTTGATAAAGCCATGGCGGCATAACGACAGTACATGTGGAAGATTTCACATAATCTTATATTTAGGTATAGAAGTCGATTTTCTTGTAATACACATTTAGCTATCGATATCGAAATGCTTCAAATCATTAGTTAACATATTTAAGCTAATAAACTTTTTAACGACTGAAGTCTAACATAAAGCCATGGGTATAACGGCAGTGCATCAGAAGAATTCCGATAACTTTTTTATTTAGGTATAATAGTCGATTTTGTTGTAAACTTTACACATTAGCAATCGATATCGAAATGCTTCAAATCATTAGTTAATATATTTAAGACTTAATAAAGCTTCTTTAACGTACTGAAGTTAACAAAGCCATGGCGGCATAACGACTGTGTCATTTGAAGAATTCCGTTATCTTATAATTTAGGTATAAATTTGATTTGCTTGAGTTACAATTAGCAAGCGATATCGAAATCTTCAAATCATTAGTTAACATATTCTAAATTAATAACCTTTCTGTTAACTTACTGAAGTCTACATAAAGCCTTAACGGTATAACGCATGCATTTAGAAGAATTCCGTTATCTTATATTTAGGTATAAATTTGATTTTCTTGTATATACCATTTAGCAAGCGATATCGAAATGCTTCAAATTATTAGTTTAACATATTTAAGTTAATTACCTTCTTTAACGTATTGAAGTTGATATAAAGCCATAGCGGATAACAGTGCATTTAGAAATTCCTTATCTTATATTTAGGTATAAAGTCGATTTTCTTGTATATACGCATTTAGCAATCGATAACGAAATGTTCAAATCATTAGTTTAACATATTTAAGTTAATTAACCTTCTTTATCTTACTGAAGTTTATATAAAGCCATAACGGTATAACGGCAGTGCATTTAGAAGAATTCCGTAATCTTATATTTAGGTATAAGTCGATTTTCTTGATTTACACATTTAGCAATCGATATCGAAATGCTTCAAACTCATTAGTTTAACATATTTAAGTTAATAAACCTTCTTTAACGTATTGAAGTTGATATAAAGCCATGGCGGCATAACGACAGTACATTTGGAAGAATTCCTAATCTTATTTTAGGTATAAAGTCGATTTTCTTGTATTACACATTTAGCAATCGATATCGAAATGCTTCAAACATTAGCTTAACATATTTAAGTTAATAAACTTCTTTAACGATCTGAAGTGCCATAGCATGGCGGCATAAGGCAGTGCAGAAGAATTCTAATCTTATTTTTTGGTATAAGTCGATTTTCTTGTAAATACACATTTAGCATCGATATCGAAATGCTTCAAATCATTAGTTAATATAAGTTAATAAACTTTTTTAGCTTACTGAAGTTACATAACGCCTTAACGGTATAACGGCGTGCATTTAGAAGAATTCCGTAAGTAATTTATATTTAGGTATAATCGATTTTCTTGTCTTTACACATATAGCAGTCGATATCGAAATGCTTCAAACCATTAGCTTAACATATTTAAACTAATTAACCTTCTTTAACGTATTGAAGTTGATACAAAGCCATGGCGGCATAACGACAGTACATTTGGAAGAATTCCCTAATCTTATATTTAGGTATAAAGTCGATTTTCTTGAGTATACACATTTAGCAATCGATATCGAGATTCTTCAAATCATTAGTTTAACATATTTAAGTTAATAAACCTTCTTTAACGCACTGAAGTCTACATAAAGCCTTAACGGTATAACTGCACTGCATTTAGGAGAATTCCGTTATCTTATATTTAGGTATAAATTCGATTTTCTTGTATATACTCCTTTAGCAAGCGATATCGAAATGCTTCAAATCATTAGTTTAACATATTTAAGTTAATTAACCTTCTTTATCTTACTGAAGTATATAAAGCCATGCGGCATAACGCAGTGCATGTAGAAGAATTCCGTAATCTTATATTTAGGTATAAGTCGATTTTGCTTGGATTACGCATTTAGCAATCGATATCGAAATGCTTCAAATCATTAGTTTAACATATTTAAGTTAATAACCTTCTTTAACGTATTGAAGTTGATATAAAGCCATGGCGGCATAACGACAGTACATTTGGAAGAATTCCGTAATCTTATGTTAAGGTATAAAGTCGATTTTCTTGTATTACACATTTAGCAATCGATATCGAAATGCTTCAAACCATTAGCTTAACATATTTAAGTTAATAAACCTTCTTTAACGATCTGAAGTGGGCACATAGCCATGGCGGCATAAGGGCAGTGCATGTGGAAGAATTACATAATCTTATATTTAGGTATAGAGTCGATTTTCTTGTAAATACACATTTAGCTATCGATATCGAAATGCTTCAAATCATTAGTTAAACATACTAAGTTAATAAACATTTTTTAGCTTACTGAAGTCTACATAAAGCCTTAACGGTATAACGGCAGTGCATTTAGAAGAATTCCGTAATGTTAAATTTTTATATTTAGGTATAAAGTCGATTTTCTTGTCTTTACACATATAGCAGTCGATATCGAAATGCTTCAAACCATTAGCTTAACATATTTAAACTAATTAACCTTCTTTAACGTATTGAAGTTGATACAAAGCCATGGCGGCATAACGACAGTACATTTGGAAGAATTCCCTTATCTTATATTTAGGTATAAAGTCGATTTTCTTGAGTATACACATTTAGCAATCGATATCGAGATTCTTCAAATCATTAGTTTAACATATTTAAGTTAATAAACCTTCTTTAACGCACTGAAGTCTACATAAAGCCTTAACGGTATAACTGCACTGCATTTAGGAGAATTCCGTTATCTTATATTTAGGTATAAATTCGATTTTCTTGTATATACTCCTTTAGCAAGCGATATCGAAATGCTTCAAATCATTAGTTTAACATATTTAAGTTAATTGACCTTCTTTAACGTAATGAAGGTGATATAAAGCCATGCGGATAACGACAGTGCATTTAGAAGAATTCCGTAATCTTATATTTAGGTATAGAGTCGATTTTGTTGTATATACGCATTTAGCAATCGACATCGAAATGCTTCAAATCATTAGTTTAACATATTTAAGTTAATTAACCTTCTTTAACGTATTGAAGTTGATATAAAGCCATGGCGGCATAACGACAGTACATTTGGAAGAATTCCGTAATCTTATGTTAAGGTGTAAGTTCGATTTTCTTGTATTTACACATTAAGCAATCGATATCGAAATGCTTCAAACCATTAGCTTAACATATTTAAGTTAATAAACCTTCTTTAACGATCTGAAGTGGGCACATAGCCATGGCGGCATAAGGGCAGTGCATGTGGAAGAATTACATTCTGTAATCTCATATTTAGGTATAAAGTCGATTTTCTTGTATATACACATTTAGCTATCGATATCGAGATGCTTCAAATCATTAGTTTAACATATTTAAGTTAATAAACCTTTTTAACGCACTGAAGTCTACATAAAGCCTTAACAGTATAACTGCACTCCATTTAGAAAATTTCCGTTATCATATATTTAGGTTTAAAGTCGATTTTCTTGTATATATATATTTCGCAATCGATATCGAAATGCTTCAGATAACTGGTTTAACATATTTAAGTTAATAAACTTCCTTTAGCGAACTGAAGTTGACATATTTAGGTATAAAGTCGATTTTGTTGTACATACACATTTAGCAATCGATATCGAAATGCTTCAAATCATTAGTTTAACATATTTAAGTTAATTTACCTTCTTTAACGTACTCAAGGCGATATAAAGCCATGGCGGCATAACGACAGTGCATTTAGAGGAATTCCGTAATCTTATATGTAGGTATAAAGTCGATTTTGTTGTATATACGCATTTAGCAATCGATATCGAAATGCTTCAAATCATTAGTTTAACATATTTAAGTTAATTATCCTTCTTTTTCTTGCTGAAGTTTACATAAAGCCATAACGTTATAACGGCAGGGCATTTGGAAGAATTCCGTAATCTTATATTTAGGAAGAAAGTCGATTTTCTTGTATAAATACATTTCGCAATCGATATCGAAATGCTTCAAATCATTAGTTTAACATATTTAAGTTAATAAACCTCCTTTAGTGAACTGAAGATGACATAAAGCCATAACGGCACTGCATTTGGATGAATTCCGTAGTCTTATATTTATGCATAAAATCGATTTTCTTGTATAAACACATTTTGCAATCGATATCGAAATGCTTCAAATAACTGGTTTAGCATATTTAAGTTAATTAACCTTCTTTATCTTACTTAAGTTTACATAAAGCCATAACGACATAACGGCAGTATATGTGGCAGAATTCCGTAATCTTATATTTGGGTATAAAGTCGATTTTGTTGTACATACACATTTAGCAACCGATATCGAAATGCTTCAAATCATTAGTTTAACATATTTAAGTTAATAAACCTTCTTTAGCGTAATGAAGGTTATATAAAGCCATGGCGGCAAAACGACAGTGCATGTAGAAGAATTCCGTAATCTTATATTTAGGTATATAGCCGATTTTCTTGTATTTACACATTTAGCAATCGAAATCGAAAATCTTCAAATCATTAGTTTAACATATTTAAGTTAATTAACCTTCTTTAACGTATTGAAGGTGATATATAGCCATGGCGGCATAACGACAGTGCATTTAGAAAAATTCCGTAATCTTATATTTAAGTATAAGTTCGATTTTGTTGTGTATAGGCATTTAGCAATCGATATCGAAACGCTTCACATAACTGGTTTAGCATATTTAGGTTAATTAACACCCTCTATCTTACTGAACATTACATAAAGCCATAACGGCATATCGGCAGTATGTTTGGGTGAATTCTGTAATCTTTTATTTAGGTATAAAATCGATTTTCTTGTACAGAAACATTTAGCAATCAATATCGAAATGCTTCAAATCATTAATTTAGCATATTTAAGTAAATTAACCTTCTTTAACGTACTGAAATTTATATAAAGCCATAACGGCATAACGGCAGTGTATTTCGATGAATTCCGTAATCTTATATTTATGTATAAAGTCGATTTTCTTGTATATATACATATAGCAATCGATATCGAAATGCTACAAATCATTAGTTTAATATATTTAAAATAATTATCCTTCTTTAACGTAATGAAGGTGATATAAAGCCACGGCGGCCTAACGACAGTGCATTTAGAAGAATTCCGTTATCTTATATTTAGGTATAAATTCGATTTTCTTTTACATACACATTTAGCAATCGATATCGAAATGCTCAAATCATTAGTTTAACATATTTAAGTTAATAAACCTTCTTTATCTTACTGAAATTTATATAAAGCCATAACGGCATAACGGCAGTGCATTTAGAAGAATTACGTAATCTTATATTTAGGTATAAAGTCGATTTTCTTGTATATACGCATTTAGCAATCGATATTGAAATGCTTCAAATCATTAGTTTAACATATTTAAGTTAATTAACCTTCTTTAACGTATTGAAGTTGATATAAAGCCATGGCGGCATAACGACAGTACATTTGGAAGAATTCCGTAATCTTATGTTAAGGTATAAATTCGATTTTCTTGTATTTACACATTTAGCAAGCGATATCGAAATGCTTCAAATCATTAGTTTAACATATTTAAGTTAATTAACCTTCTTTAACGTATTGAAGTTGATACATAGCCATGGCGGCATAACGACAGTACAGTTGGAAGAATTCCGTAATCTTATAATTAGGTATAAATTCGATTTTCTTGTATATACACATTTAGCAATCGATATCGAAATGCTTCAAATCATTAGTTTAACATATTTAAGTTAATTAACCTTCTTTAACGTATTGAAGTTGATATAAAGCCATGGCGGCATAACGACAGTACATTTGGAAGAATTCCGTAATCTTATGTTAAGGTATAAATTCGATTTTCTTTTATATACACATTAAGCAAGCGATATCGAAATGCTTCAAATCATTAGTTTAACATATTTAAGTTAATTAACCTTCTTTAACGTATTGAAGTTGATATAAAGCCATGGTGGCATAACGACAGTACATTTGGGTGAATTCCGTAATCTTTTATTTAGGTACAAAATTGATTTTCTTGTATATACACATTTAGCAATCGATATCGAAATGCTTCAGCTCACAAGTTTAACATATTTAAATTAATAAACCTTATTTAACGATCTGAAGTGGGCATATAGCCATGGCGGCATAACGGCAGTGCATATAGAAGAATTCCATAAACTTATATTTAGGTATAAAGTCGATTTTCTTGTAAATACACATTAAGCTATCGATATCGAAATGCTTCAAATCATTAGTTAAACATACTAAGTTAATAAACATTTTTAAGCTTATTGAAGTCTACATAAAGCCTTAACGGTATAACGGCAGTGCATTTAGAAGAATTCCGTAATGTTATAATTTTATATTTAGGTATAAAGTCGATTT
This sequence comes from Bactrocera correcta, assembly GCA_027475135.1. Lineage (NCBI taxonomy): Eukaryota > Metazoa > Arthropoda > Insecta > Diptera > Tephritidae > Bactrocera > Bactrocera correcta. The sequence continues at coordinate 9,893 of JAPZAG010001074.1, read as the reverse complement.
TCTTGTATTTACACATATAGCAATCGATATCGAAATGCTTCAAACCATTAGTTTAACATATTTAAAATAATTAACCTTCTTTAACGTATTGAAGTTGATACAAAGCCATGGCGGCGTAACGACAGTACATTTGGAAGATTTCCCTAATCTTATATTTAGGTATAAAGTCGATTTTCTTGAGTATACACATTTAGCAATCGATATCGAGATGCTTCAAATCATTAGTTTAACATATTTAAGTTAATAAACGTTCTCTAACGCACTGAAGTCTACATAAAGCCTTAACGGTATAACTGCACAGCATTTAGAAGAATTCCGTTATCATATATTTAGGTATAAATTCGACTTTCTTGTATACGCTCATTTAGCAAGCGATATCGAAATGCTTCAAATTATTAGTTTAACATATTTAAGTTAATTAACCTTCTTTAACGTATTGAAGTTGATATATAGCCATGCCGGCATAACGACAGTACAGTTGGAAGAATTCCGTAATCTTATAATTATGTACAAATTCGATTTTCTTGTATATACACATTTAGCAATCGATATCGAAATGCTTCAAATCATTAGTTTAACATATTTAAGTTAATAAACCTTTTTAACGCACTGAAGTCTACATAAAGCCTTAACGGTATAACTGCACTGCATTTAGAAGATTTCCGTTATCATATATTTAGGTATAAAGTCGATTTTCTTGTATATATATATTTCGCAATCGATACCGAAATGCTTCATATAACTGGTTTAACATATTTAAGTTAATAAACTTCCTTTAGCGAACTGAAGTTGACATATTTAGGTATAAAGTCGATTTTGTTGTACATACACATTTAGCAATCGATAACGAAATGCTTCAAATCATTAGTTTAACATATTTAAGTTAATTTACCTTCTTTAACGTACTCAAGGCGATATAAAGCCATGGCTGCATAACGACAATGCATGTAGAAGAATTTCGTAATCTTATATTTAGGTATATAGTCGATTTTCTTATATTAACAAATTTAGCAGTCGATATCGAAAATCTTCAAATCATTAGTTTAACATATTTAAGTTAATTAACCTTCTTAAACGTAATGAAGGTGATATAAAGCCATGGCGGCATAACGACAGTGCATTTAGAGGAATTCCGTAATCTTATATTTAGGTATAAAGTCGATTTTGTTGTATATACGCATTTAGCAATCGATATCGAAATGCTTCAAATCATTAGTTTAACATATTTAAGTTAATTATCCTTCTTTTTCTTGCTGAAGTTTACATAAAGCCATAACGTTATAACGGCAGGGCATTTGGAAGAATTCCGTAATCTTATATTTAGGAAGAAAGTCGATTTTTTGTATATACACATTTAGCAATCGATATCGAGATGGTTCAACTCATTAGTTTAACATATTTAAGTTAATATACCTTCTTTAACGATCTGAAGTTTTCATATAGCCATGATAGCATAACGGCAGTGCATGTAGAAGAATTCCGTAATCTTATATTTAGGTATAAAGTCGATTTTCTTGTATATACACATTTAGCTATCGATATCGAAATGCTTCAAATCATTAGTTTAACATATTTTGTTAATAAACATTTTTTAGCTTACTGAAGTCTACATAAAGCCTTAACGGTATAACGGCAGTGCATTTAGAAGAATTTAGTAATGTTATAATTTTATATTTAGGTATAAAATCGATTTTCTTGTATTTACACATTTAGCAATCGATATCGAAATGCTTCAAATCATTAGTTTAACATATTTAAGTTAATTAACCTTTTTTAACGTAATGAAGGTGATATATAGCCATGGCGGCATAACGACAGTGCATTTAGAAAAATTCCGTAATCTTATATTTAGGTATATGTTCGATTTTGTTGTGTATAGGCATTTAGCAATCGATATCGAAACGCTTCACATAATTGGTTTAGCATATTTAGGTTAATTAACCCCATCTATCTTACTGAAACTTACATAAAGCCATAACGGCATATCGGCAGTATGTTTGGGTGAATTCCGTAATCTTTTATTTAGGTATAAAATCGATTTTCTTGTACATAAACATTTAGCAATCAATATCGAAATGCTTCAAATCATTAATTTAGCATATTTAAGTAAATTAACCTTCTTTAACGTACTGAAATTTATATAAAGCCATAACGGCATAACGGCAGTGTATTTCGATGAATTCCGTAATCTTATATTTATGTATAAAGTCGATTTTCTTGTAGATATACATATAGCAATCGATATCGAATTGCTACAAATCATTAGTTTAATATATTTAAAATAATTATCCTTCTTTAACGTAATGAAGGTGATATAAAGCCACGGCGGCCTAACGACAGTGCATTTAGAAGAATTCCGTAATCTTATATTTAGGTATAAATTCGATTTTCTTTTACATACACATTTAGCAATCGATATCGAAATGCTCAAATCATTAGTTTAACATATTTAAGTTAATAAACCTTCTTTATCTTACTGAAATTTATATAAAGCCATAACGGCATAACGGCAGTGCATTTAGAAGAATTACGTAATCTTATATTTAGGTATAAAGTCGATTTTCTTGTATATACGCATTTAGCAATCGATATTGAAATGCTTCAAATCATTAGTTTAACATATTTAATTTAATAAACCTTCTTTAACGAACTGAAGTTGGCATAAAGCCATGGCGGCATAACGACAGTTCATGTAGAAGAATTCCGTTATCTTATATTTAGGTATAAAGCCGCTTTTCTTGTATTTACACAATTAGCAATCGATCTGGATATGCTTCAAATCATTGGTTTAACATATTTAAGATAGCAAACTTCTTTTACTTATTGAAGGTGATATAAAGCCATGGCGGCATAACGACAGTACATTTGGAAGAAAGCCGTAATCTTATATTTAGGTATAAAATCGATTTTCTTGTATATATGCATTTAGCAATCGATATCGAAATGCTTCAAATCATTAATTTAACATATTTAAGCTAATAAACCTTCTTTAACGAACAGAAGTTAACCTAAAGCCATAACGGCATAACGACAGTGCATTTAGAAGAATTCCGTAATCTTATACTTAGGTATAAAGTCGATTTTCTTGTATATACACTTTTAGCAATCGATATTTTAATCCTTCAAATCATTAATTTAACATATTTAAGTAAATTAACCCTCCTTATCTGACTGAAGTCCACAAAAGCCTTAACGGCATAACGGCAGTGCATTTAGAAGAATAACGTAATCTTATATTTAGGTATAAAGTCGATTTTCTTGTATATACTCATTTAGCAATCGACATCGAAATGCTTCAAATCATTAGTTTAACATATTTAAGTTAATAAACTTTAAAGAACTGAGGTTGGCATAAAGCCATGGCGGCATAACGACAGTGCATTTAGAAGAATTCCGTAATCTTCTGTTTAGGTATGTAGTCGATTTTCTTGTATATATGCATTAAGCAATCGATATCGAAATGCTTCAAATAACTGGTTTAACACATTTAAGTTAAAAACCTTCTCTAACGAACTGAAGTTAACATAAAGCCATAACGGCATAGCGGCAAAGCATTTAGGTATAAAGTCGATTTTCTTTTATATACACAATTAGCAGTCGATATCAAAATGCTTCAAACCATTAGTTTAAAATATTTAAGTTAATAAAGCTTCTTTAACGAACTGAAGTTGGCATAAAGTCATGGCGACATAACGGCAGTGCATTTAGAAGAATTCCGTAATCTTAAATTTAGGTATAAAGTCGATTTTCTTGTATATACACATTAAGCAATCGATATCGAAATGACTCACATCATTAGTTTAACATATTTAAGTTAATAAAGCTTCTTAAACGCACTGAAAATAATACAAAGCCATGGCGGCTTAACGGCAGTGCATGTAGAAGAATTCCGTAGTCTTATTAACCTTCTTTATCTTACTGAAGTTTACATAAAGCCATAACGGTATAACGGCAGTGTATTTGGAAGAATTCCGTAATCTTATATTAAGGTAAAAAGTCGTTTTTGTTGTATATACACATTAAGCAATCGATATCGAAATGCTTCAAATCATTAGTTTAACATATTTAAGTTAATAAATCTTCTTTAACGATCTGAAGTTGGCATATAGCCATGGCGGCATAACGGCAGTGCATGTAGAAGAATTCCGTAATCTCATATTTAGGTATAAGGTCGATTTTCTTGTATATACACATTTAGCTATCGTATCGAAATGCTTCAAATCATTAGTTTAACACATTAAGTTAATAAACGTTTTTTAGCTTACTGAAGTCTACATAGAGCCTTAACGGTATAACGCCAGTGCATTTAGAAGAATTCCGTAATGTTATAATTTTATATTCAGGTATAAAGTCGATTTTCTTGTATTTACACATTTAGCAATCGATATCGAAATGCTTCAAACCATTAGTTTAACATATTTAAAATAATTAACCTTCTTTATCGTATTGAAGTTGATATAGAACCATGGCGGCATAACGACAGTACATGTGGAAGAATTCCGTAATCTTATATTTAGGTATAAAGTCGATTTTCTTGTATATAGATATTTCGCAATCGATATCGAAATGCTTCAGATAACAAGTTTAACACATTTAAGTTAATAAACTTCCTTTAGCGACCTGAAATTGACATATTTAAGTATAAAGCCGACTTTGTTGTACATACACATTTAGCAATCGATATCGAAATGCTTCAAATCATTAGTTTAACATACTTAAGTTAATTAACCTTCTTTAACGTAATGAAGGTGATATAAGGCCATGGCTGCATAACGACAGTGCATGTAGAAGAATTTCGTAATCTTATATTAAGGTATATAGTCGATTTTCTTATATTTACAAATTTAGCAGTCGATATCGAAAATCTTCAAATCATTAGTTTAACATATTTAAGATAATTAACCTTGTTTAACGTAATAGAGGTGATATAAAGCCATGGCGACATAACGACAGTGCATTTAGAAGAATTCCGTAATCTTATATTCAGGTATAAAGTTGATTTTCTTGTATATACGCATTTAGCAATCGATATTGAAATGATTCAAATCAATTTTTTAACATATTTAAGTTAATTAACCTTCTTTAACGTATTGAATTTGATATAAAGCCATGGCGGCATAACGACAGTACATTTGGAAGAACTCCGTAATCTTATGTTTAGGTAAAAATTTCGATTTTCTTTTATATACACATTTAGCAAGCGATGTCGAAATGCTTCAAATCTTAGTTTAACATATTTAAGTTAATTAACCGTCTTTAACGTATTGAAGTTGATATACAGCCATGGCGGCATAACGACAGTACATTTGGAAGAATTCCGTAGTCTTATATTTAGGTATAAAGTCGATTTTCTTGTATAAAAACTTTTAGTGATCGATATTTTAATCCTTCAAATCTTTAAATTTTAACACATTTAAGTTAATTAAACCTCCTTATCTGACTGAAGTCTACAAAAGCCTTAACGGCATAACGGCAGTGCATTTAGAAGAATAACGTAATCTTATATTTAGGTATAAAGTCGATTTTCTTGTATATACTCATTTAGCAATCGACATCGAAATGCTTCAAATCATTAGTTTAACATATTTAATTTAATAAACCTTTAAAGAACTGAAGTTGGAATTAAGCCATGGTGGCATAACGACAGTGCATTTAAAAAAATTTCCCGTTATCTTATGTTTAGGTATAAAGTCGATTTTCTTGTATATATGCATTAAGCAATCGATATCGAAATGCTTCAAATAACTGGTTTAACACATTTAAGTTAAAAACCTCCTCTAACGATCTGAGGTGGGCATATAGCCATGGCGGCATAACGGCAGTGCATATAGAAGAATTCCAAAAACTTATATCTAGGTAAAAAGTCGATCTTTTTGTATATACACCTTTAGCAATCGATATCGAAATGCTTCAAATATTTAAGTTAATAAAGCTTCTTTAACGAACTGACGTTGGCATAAAGTCATGGCGGCATAACTTCAGTGCATTTAAAAGAATTCCGTAATCTTAAATTAAGGTATAAAGTCGATTTTCTTGTATATACACATTAAGCAATCGATATCGAAATGCTTCAAATCATTAGTTTAACATATTTAAGTTAATAAATCCTCTTTATCTTACTGAAGTTTACATAAAGCCATTACGGTATAACGGCAGTGCTTTGTATGAATTCCGTAATCTTATATCCAGGTAAAAAGTCGATTTTTTTGTATATACGCATTTAGCAGTCGATATCGAAATGCTTTAAATCGGCAGTACATATTCAGTACATTTGATCTTGCAATTGATATCTTACTGAAGTCTTCCAAAGCCTTAACGGCATGACGGCAGTGCATTTAGAAGAATTCCGTAATCTTATATTTAGGTATAAAGTCGATTTTCTTGTATATACTCATTTATCAATCGATATCGAAATGCTTCAAATCATTAGTTTAATATATTTAAGTTAATAAAGCTTCTTTAACGCACTGAAAATAACACAAAGCCATGGCGGCATATCGGCAGTGCATGTAGAAGATTTCCGTAAAGTCGATTTTCTTGTATATACACGTATAGCAATCGATATCGAAATGCTTCAAATCATTAGTTTAACATATTTAAGTTAATAAACCTTCTTTAATGCACTGAAGTCTTCATAAAGCCTTAACGGTATAACTGCGGTGCATTTAGAAGAATTCCGTATTCTTATATTTAGGTATAAAGTCGATTTTCTTGTATTTACATATTAAGCAATCGATATCGAAATGCTTCAAATCATTAGTTTAACATATTCAAGTTAATTAACCCTCTCTGTCTTACTGAAGTCTACATAAAGCCTTAACGGCATAACGGCAGTGCATTTAGAAGAATTCCGTTATCTTATATTTAGGTATAAATTTGATTTTCTTGTATGTACACATTTAGCAAGCGATATCGAAATGCTTCAAATTATTAGTTTAACATATTTAAAATAATTAACCTTCTTTAACGTATTGAAGGTGATATAAAGCCAGGGCGGCATAACGACAGTACATGTTGAAGAGTTCCGTAATCTTATATTTAGGTATAAAGTCGATTCTCTTGTATATATACATTTCGCAATCGATATCGAAATGCTTCAGATAACGGGTTTAACATATTTAAGTTAATAAACCTCCTTTAGTGTACTGAAGTTGAGATAAAGCCATAACGGCACTGCATTTAGAAGAATTCCGTAGTCTTATATCTAGGCATAAAGTCGATTTTCTTGAATATACACATTTTGTAATCGATATCTTACTGAAGTCTACAAAAGCCTTAACGGCATAACGGCAGTGCCTTTAGAAGAATTCCGTAATGTTATATTTAGGTATAAAGTCGATTTTGTTGTATTTACACATTTAGCAATCGATATCGAAATGCTTCAAACCATTAGTTTAACATATTTAAAATAATTAACCTTCTTTAACGTATTGAAGGTGATATAAAGCCATGGCGGCATAACGACAGTACATGTGGAAGAATTCCGTAATCTTATGATTATGTATAAAGTCGATTTTCTTGTATATACTCATTTAGCAATCGATATCGAAATGCTTCAAATCATTAGTTTAACATATTTAAGTTAATTAACCCTCTCTATCTTACTGAAGTCTACGAAAGCCTTAAGGGCATAACGGCAGTGCATTTAGAAGAATTCCGTAATCTTATATTTAGGTATAAAGTCGATTTTCTTGTATATACTCATTTATCAATCGATATCGAAATGCTTCAAATCATTAGTTTAATATATTAAAGTTAATAAAGCTTCTCTAGCGCACTGAAAATAACATAAAGCCATGGCGGCATAACGGCAGTGCATGTAGAAGAATTCCGTAATCTTATATTTAGGTATAAAGTCGATTTTCTTGTATATACACATTTAGCAATCGATATCGAAATGCTTCAAATCATTAGTTTAACATATTTAAGTTAATAAACCTTCTTTAATGCACTGAAGTCTTCATAAAGCCTTAACGGTATAACAGCAGCGCATTTGGAAGAATTTCGTATTCTTATATTTAGGTATAAAGTCGATTTTGTTGTATATACGCATTTAGCAATCGACATCGAAATGCTTCAAATCATTAGTTTAACATATTCAAGTTAATTAACCCTCTCTGTCTTACTGAAGTCTACATAAAGCCCTAACGGCATAACGGCAGTGCCTTTAGAATAATTCCGTAATCTTATATCCAGGTATAAAGTCGATTTTGTTGTATTTACACATTTAGCAATCGATATCGAAATGCTTCAAATCATTAGTTTAACATATTTAAGTTAATAAACCTTCTTTAATGCACTGAAGTCTTCATAAAGCCTTAACGGTATAACTGCAGTGCATTTAGAAGAATTCCGTATTCTTATATTTAGGTATAAAGTCGATTTTCTTGTATTTACATATTAAACAATCGATATCAAAATGCTTCAAATCATTAGTTTAACATATTCAAGTTAATTAACCCTCTCTGTCTTACTGAAGTCTACATAAAGCCTTAACGGCATAACGGCAGTGCATTTAGAAGAATTCCGTTATCTTATTTAGGTATAAATTTAATTTTCTTGTATGTACACATTTAGAAAGCGATATCGAAATGCTTCAAATTATTAGTTTAACATATTTAAGTTAATTAACCTTCTTTAACATATTGAAGTTGATATAAAGCCATGGCGGCATAACGGCAGTGCATTTAGAAGAATTTCGTAATCTTATATTTAGGTATAAATTCGATTTTCTTGTATATACACATTAAGCAATCGATAACGAAATGCTTCAAATCGATAATTTAATATATCTAAGGTTATTAAGCTTCTTTATCTTACTGAAGTTTACATAAAGCCATAACGGTATAACGGCAGTGCATTTGGAAGAATTCCGTAATCTTATATTACGGCAAAAAGTCGATTTTGTTGTATATGCACATTAAGCAATCGATACCGAAATGCTTCAGCTCATAAGTTTAACATATCTAAGCTAATAAACCTTCTTTAACGATCTGAAGTTTGCATATAGACATGATGGTATAACGGCAGTGCATGTAGAAGAATTCCGTAATCTTATATTTAGGTATAAAGTCGATTTCCTTGTATATTCACATTTAGCAATCGATATCGAAATGCTTCAAACCATTAGTTTACCATATTTAAAATAATTAACCTTCTTTAACGTATTGAAGGTGATATAAAGCCATGGCGGCATAACGACAGTACATGTTGAAGAGTTCCGTAATCTTATATTTAGGTATAAAGTCGATTCTCTTGTATATATAGATTTCGCAATCGATATCGAAATGCTTCAGATAACTGGTTTAACATATTTAAGTTAATAAACCTCCTTTAGTGTACTGTAGTTGACTTAAAGCCATAACGGCACTGCATTTAGAAGAATTCCGTAGTCTTATATCTAGGCATAAAGTCGATTTTCTTGTATGTACACATTTTGTAATCGATATCATATACACATTAAGCAAGCGATATCGAAATGCTTCAAATCATTAGTTTAACATATTTAAGTTAATTAACCTTCTTTAACGTATTGAAGTTGATATAAAGCCATGGTGGCATAACGACAGTACATTTGGGTGAATTCCGTAATCTTTTATTTAGGTATAAAGTCGATTTTCTTGTATACACACATTTAGCAATCAATATCGAAATGCTTCAGCTTACAAGTTTAACATATTTAAATCATTAAACCTTCTTTAACGATATGAAGTGGGCCTATAGCCATGGCGGCATAACGGCAGTGCATATAGAAGAATTCCATAAACTTATATTTAGGTATAAAGTCGATTTTCTTGTAAATACACATTAAGATATCGATATCGAAATGCTTCAAATCAGTAGTTAAACATACTAAGTTAATAAAGCTTCTTTAGCGCACTGAAAATAACATA
>JAPZAG010001072.1:0-41724 GCA_027475135.1 Bactrocera correcta | reverse complement strand
AAGCTCCTTTGACGCACTGAAGTTAACATAAAGCCATGGCGGCATAACGTCAGTGCATGTAGAAGAATTCCGTAATCTTATATTTAAGTACAAAGTCGATTTTATTGTATATACACATTTAGCAATCGATATCAAAATGCTTCAAATCATTAGTTTACTATATTTAAGTTAATTAAACATCTTTATTTTACTGAAGTCTACAAAAGCCTTAACGGCATAACGGCAGTGCCTTTAGAAGAATTACGTAGTCTTATATTTAGGTATAAAGTCGATTTTTGTGTATATACTCATTTAGCAATCGATATCGAAATGCTTCAAATCATTAGTTTAATATATTAAAGTTAATAAAGCTTCTTTAACGCACTGAAGTTAACATAAAGCCATGGCGGCATAACGGCAGTGCATTTAGAAGAATTCCGTAATCTTATATTTAGGTATAAAGTCGATTTTGTTGTATATACTCATTTAGCAATCGATATCGAAATGCTTCAAATCATTAGTTTAACATATTTAAGTTAATAAAGCTTCTTTAACGCACTGAAGTCTTCATAAAGCCTTAACGAAATAACTGCAGTGCATGTAGAAGAATTCCGTAATCTTTTATTTAGGTATAAAGTCGATTTTCTTGTATATATACATTTAGCAATCTATATCGAAATGCTTCAAATCATTAGTTTAATATATTAAAGTTAATAAAGCTTCTTTAACGCACTGAAGTTAACATAAAGCCATGGCGGCATAACGTCAGTGCATGTAGAAGAATTCCGTAATCTAATATTTAGGTATAAAGTCGATTTTCTTGTATTTACATATTTAGCAAACGATATCGAAATGCTTCAAATCATTAGTTTAACATATTCAAGTTAATTAACCCTCTCTGTCTTACTGAAGTCTACATAAAGCCTTAACGGCATAACGGCGATGCATTTAGAAGAATTCCGTTATCTTATATTTAGGTATAAATTTGATTTTGTGGTATGTACACATTTAGCAAGCGATATCGAAATGCTTCATAACATTAGTTTAACATATTTAAGTTAATAAACCTTTTTTAACGAACTGAAGTTAACATAAAGCCTTAACGGCATAACGGCAGTGCATTTAGAAGAATTCCGTTATCTTATATTTAGGTATAAATTTGATTTTCTTGTATGTACACATTTAGCAAGCGATATCGAAATGCGTCAAATCGTTAGTTTAACATATTTAAATTAATTAACCTTCTTTAACGTATTGAAGTTGATATAAAGCCATGGCGGCATAACGACAGTACATTTGGAAGAATTCCGTAATCTTATGTTTAGGAATAAATTCGATTTTCTTGTATATACGCATTTAGCAATCGATATCGAAATGCTTAAATCATTAGTTTAACATACTAAGTTAATAAACATTTTTTAGATTACTGAAGTCTACATAAAGCCTTAACGGTATAACGGCAGTGCATTTAGAAGAATTCCGTGATGTTATAATTTTATATTTAGGTATAAAGTCGATTTTCTTATATTTACACATTTAGCAGTCGATATCGAAATGCTTCAAACCATAAGTTTAACATATTTAAGTTAATAAACCTTCTTTAACTTATTGAAGTTGATACAAAGCCATGGCGGCTTAACGACAGTACATTTGGAAGAATTCCCTAATCTTATATTTACGTATAAATTCGATTTTGTTGTATATACGCATTTAGCAATCGATATCGAAATGCTTCAAATAATTGGTTTAGCATATTTAGGTTAATTAACCTTCTTTATCTTACTGAAGTTTACATAAAGCCATAACGGCATAACGGCATTATATTTGGGTGAATTCCGTAAGCTTTTATTTAGGTATAAAATCGATTTTCTTGTACATACACATTTAGCAATCGATATCGAAATGCTTCAAATCATTAGTTTAACATATTTAAGTTAATTAACCTTCTTTACCGTAATGAATGTTATATAAAGCCATGGCGGCATAACGACAGTGCATGTAGAAGAATTCCGTAATCTTATATTTAGGTATATAGTCGATTTTCTTGTATTTACACATTTAGCAATCGATATCGAAAATCTTCAAATCATTAATTTAACATATTTAAGTTAATTAACCTTCTTTAACGTAATGAAGGTGATATAAAGCCATGGCGGCATAACGACAGTGCATTTAGAAGAATTCCGTAATCTTATATTTAGGTATAAATTCGATTTTGTTGTATATACGCATTAAGCAATCGAAATCGAAATGCTTCAAATAACTGGTTTAGCATATTTAGGTTAATTAACCTTCTTTATCTTACTGAAGTTTACATAAAGCCATAACGGCATAACGGCAAAATTTTTGGGTGAATTCCGTAAGCTTTTATTTAGGTATAAAATCGATTTTCTTGTACATACACATTTAGCAATCGATATCGAAATGCTCAAACATTAGTTTAACATATTTGAGTAAACTAACCTTCTTTAACGTACTGAAATTTATATAAAGCCATAACAGCATAGCGGCAGTGCATTTAGAAAAATTTACGTTATCTTATATTTAGGTATAAAGTCGATTTTCTTGTATATACGCATACAGCAATCGATATCGACATGCTTCAAATCATTAGTGTAACATATTTAAGTTAATAAACCTTCTTTAACGCACTGAAGTCTTCATAAAGCCTTAACGGTATAACTGCAGTGCATTTAGAAGAATTCCGTAATGTTATAATTTTATATTTAGGTATAAATTCGATTTTGTTGTATATACGCATTAAGCAGTCGATATCGAAATGCTCCAAACCATAAGTTTAACATATTTAAAATAACTAACCTTCTTTAACGTATTGATGTTGATACAAAGCCATGGCGGCTTAACGACAGTACTTTTGGGAAAGAATTCCGTAATCTTATGTTTAGGTATAAATTCCTTTTTTTTTTATATACACATTTAGCAAGCGATATCGAAATGCTTCATAACATTAGTTTAACATATTTAAGTTAATTAACCTTCTTTAACGTAATGAAGGTGACATAAAGCCATGGCGGCATAACGACAGTGCATTTAAAAAAATGCCGTAATTTATATTTAGGTATAAATTCGATTTTGTTGTATATACGCATTTAGAAATCGAAATCGAAATGCTTCAAATAACTGGTTTAGCATATTTAGGTTAATTAACCTTCTTTATCTTACTGAAGTTTACATAAAGCCATAACGGCATAACGGCAAAATATTTGGGTGAATTCCGTAAGCTTTTATTTAGGTATAAAATCGATTTTCTTGTACATACACATTTAGCAATCGATATCGAAATGCTTCAAATCATTAGTTTAACATATTTAATTTAAATTTAAACCTTCTTTACCGTAATGAATGTTATATAAAGCCATGGCGGCATAACGGCAGTACATGTGGAAGAATTCCGTAATCTTATATTGAGGTATAAAGTCGATTTTGTTGTATATACGCATTTAGAAATCGATAACGAAATGCTTAAAATCATTAGTTTAACATATTTAGGTTAATTAACCTTCTTTAACGTATTGAAGTTGATATAAAGCCATGGCGGCATAACGACAGTACATTTGGAAGAATTCCGTAATCTTATGTTTAGGTATAAATTCCATTTTCTTTTATATACACATTTAGCAAGCGATATCGAAATGCTTCATAACATTAGTTTAACATATTTAAGTTAATTAACCTTCTTTAACGTAATGAAGGTGACATAAAGCCATGGCGGCATAACGACAGTGCATTTAGAAAAATGCCGTAACTTTATATTTAGGTATAAGTTCGATTTTGTTGTATATAGGCATTTAGCAATATCGAAATGCACCATATAACTGGTTTAGCATATTTAGGTTAATTAACCTTCTTTATTTTACTGAAGTGTACATAAAGCCATAACGGCATGTCGGCAGTATATTTGGGAGAACTCCGTAATCTTATATTTAGGTATAAAGTCGATTTTCTGTATATACGCATACAGCAAGCGATATCGAAATGCTTCATAACATTAGTTTAACATATTTAAGTTAATTAACCTTCTTTAACGTAATGAAGGTGACATAAAGCCATGGCGGCATAACGACAGTGCATTTAGAAAAATGCCGTAACTTTATATTTAGGTATAAAATCGATTTTCTTGTACATACACATTTAGCAATCAATATCGAAATGCTTCAAATCATTAGTTTAGCATATTTAAGTAAATTAATCTTCTTTAACGTACTGAAATTTATATAAAGCCATAACGGCATAACGGCAGTGTATTTCGAAGAATTCCGTAATCTTATATTTAGGTATAAAGTCGATTTTCTGTATATACGCATACAGCAATCGATATCGAAATTCTTCAAATCATTAGATTAACATATTTAAAATAATTAACCTTATTTAACGTAATGAAGTGATATAAAGCCATGGCGGCCTAACGACAGTGCATTTAGAAGAATTCCGTAATCTTATATTTTGGTATAAATTCGATTTTGTTGTATATACGCATTTAGCAATCGAAATCGAAATGCTTCAAATAACTGGTTTAGCATATTTAGGTTAATTAACCTTCTTTATCTTACTGAAGTTTACATAAAGCCATAACGGCATAACGGCAAAATATTTGGGTGAATTCCGTAAGCTTTTATTTAGGTATAAAATCGATTTTGTTGTATATACGCATTTAGCAGTCGATATCGAAATGCTCCAAACCATAAGTTTAACATATTTAAAATAACTAACCTTCTTTAACGTATTGATGTTGATACAAAGCCATGGCGGCTTAACGACAGTACATTTGGAAGAATTCCCTAATCTTATATTTAGAAGAATTACGTAATCATATATTTAGGTATCAAGTCGATTTTCGTGCATATACTCATTTAGCAATCGATATCGAAATGCTTCCAATCATTAGTGTAATATATTAAAGTTAATAAAGCTTCTTTAACGCACTGAAGTTAACATAAAGCCATGGCGGCATAACGGCAGTGCATGTAGAAGAATTCCGTAATCTTATATTTAGGTATAAAGTTGATTTTCTTGTATATACAAATTTAGCAATCGATATCGAAATGCTTCAAATCATTAGTTTAACATATTGAAGTTAATAAACCTTCTTTATCGCACTGACGTCTTCATAAAGCCTTAACGGTATAACTGCAGTGCATTTAGAAGAATTCCGTATTCTTATATTTAGGTATAAAGTCGATTTTCTTGTATTTACATATTTAGCAATCGATATCGAAATGCTTCAAATCATTAGTTTAACATATTCAAGTTAATTAACCCTCTCTGTCTTAATGAAGTCTACATAAAGCCTTAACGGCATAACGGCGGTGCATTTAGGAGAATTCCGTTATCTTATATTGAGGTATAAATTTGATTTTCTGGTATGTACACATTTAGCAAGCGATATCGAAATGCTTCAAATCATTAGTTTAACATATTTAAGTTAATTAACCTTCTTTAACGTATTGAAGTTGATATAAAGCCATGGCGGCATAATGGCAGTGCATTTAGAAGAAGTCCGTAGTCTTATATTTAGGTATAAAGTCGGTTTTCTTGTATATACACATTTAGCCAGGGCGGCATAACGACAGTGCATTTAGAAGAATTCCCTAATCTTATATTTAGGCATAAAGTCGGTTTTGTTGTATATACGCATTTAGCAATCGATATCGATATGCTTCAAATCATTAGTTTAACATATTTAAGTTAACTATCCTTCTTTTTCTTACTGAAGTTTACATAAAGCCATAACGGTATAACGGCAGTGCATTTGGAAGAATTCCGTAATCTTATATCTAGGAATAAAGTCGATTTTGTTGTATATACACATTTAGCAATAGATATCGAGATGGTTCAACTCATTAGTTTAACATATTTAAGTTAATAAACCTTCTTTAACGATCTGAAGTTTGCATATAGCCATGACGGCATAACGGCAGTGCATGTAGAAGAATTCCGTAATCTTATATTTAGGTATAAAGCCGAATTTGTTGTATATACACATTTAGCAATCGATAACGAAATGCTTCAAATCATTAGTTTATTATATTTAAGTTAATTAACCTTATTTATCTTACTGAAGTTTACATAAAGCCATAACGGTATAACGGCAGTGCATTTGGAAGAATTCCGTAATCTTATATTTAGGTATAAAGTCGATTTTCTTGTAAATATATATTTCGCAATCGATATCCAGATGCTTCAACTCATTAGTTTAACATATTTAAGTTAATAAACCTTCTTTAACGAACTGAAGTGTGCATAAAGCCATGGCGGCATAACGGCAGTGCATGTAGAAGAATTCCGTTAGCTTATATTTAGGTATAAAGTCGATTTTCTTGTATATATGCATTAAGCAATCGATATCGAAGTGCTTCAAATCATTAGTTTAACTTATTAAGTTAATAAATATTTTTTAGCTTACTGAAGTCTACATAAAGCCTTAACGGTATAACGGCAGTGCATTTAGAAGAATTCCGTAATGTTATAATTTTATATTTAGGTATATAGTCGATTTTCTTGTATTTACACATTTAGCAATCGATATCGAAAATCTTCAAATCATTAGTTTAACATATTTAAGTTAATTAACCTTCTTTAACCTACTGAAGTTTATATAAAGCCATAACGGCATACCGGCAGTGTATTTCGAAGAATTCCGTTATCTTATATTTAGATATAAAGCCGAATTTGTTGTATATACGCATTTAGCAATCGATATCGAAATGCTTCAAACCATTAGTTTAACATATTTAAAATAATGAACCTTCTTTAACATAATGAAGGTGATATAAAGCCATGGCGGCCTAACGACAGTGCATTTAGAAGAATTCCGTAATCTTATATTTAGGTATAAATTCGATTTTGTTGTATATACGCATTTAGCAATCGAAATCGAAATGCTTCAAATAACTGGTTTAGCATATTTAGGTTAATTAACCTTCTTTATCTTACTGAAGTTTACATAAAGCCATAACGGTATAACGGCAGTGCATTTGGATGAATTCCGTAATCTTATATATAGGTATAAATTTGATTTTCTTGTATGTACACATTTAGCAAGCGATATCGAAATGCTTCAAATCATTAGTTTAACATATTTAAGTTAATTAACCTTCTTTAACGTATTGAAGTTGATATAAAGCCATGGCGACATAACGGCAGTGCATTTAGAAGAAGTCCGTAGTCTCATATTTAGGTATAAAGTCGGTTTTCTTGTATATACACATTTAGCAATCAATAACGAAATTCTTCAAATCATTAGGTTTACATATTTAAGTTAATTAACCTTCTTTATATTACTGAAGTTTACATAAAGCCATAACGGTATAACGGCAGTGTATTTCGATGAATTCCGTAATATTATATTAAGGTAAAAAGCCGTTTTTGTTGTATATACGCATTATGCAATCGATATCGAAATGCTTCATCTCATAAGTTTAACATACTTAAGTTAATAAACCGTCTTTAACGGTGGCGGCATAACGGCAGTGCATGTAGAAGAATTCCGTAATCTCATATTTAGGTATAAAGACGATTTTCTTGTATATACGCATTTAGCTATCGATATCGAAATGCTTTAAATCATTAGTTTAACATATTAAGATAATAAACGCTTTTTAGCTTACTGCAGTCTACATAAAGCCTTAGCGGTATAACACCAGTGCATTTAGAATAATTCCGTAAAGTTATAATTTTATTTTTAGGTATAAAGTCGATTTTCTTTTATTTACACATTAAGCAATCGATATCGAAATGCTTCAAACCATTAGTTTAACATATTTAAAGTAATTAACCTTCTTTAACGTATTAAATGTGATATAAAGCCATGGCGGCATAACGTTAGTACATTTGGAAGAATTCCGTAGTCTTATATTTGGATATAAAATCGATTTTCTTGTACATACACCTTAAGCAATCGATATCGAAATGCTTCAAATCATTAGTTTAGCATATTTAAGTAAATTAAACTTCTTTAACGTACCGAAATTTATATTTATTTAGCAATCGATTTTGAAATGCTTTCAATTATTAGTTTAACATATTTAAGTTAATTAACCCTCTCTATCTTACTGAAGTCTACATAAAGCCTTAATGGTATAACGACAGTGCATTTAGAAGAATTCCGTTATCTTATATTTAGGTATAAAGTCGATTTTCTTGTATATATACATATAGCAATCGATATCGAAATGCTTCAAATCATTAGTTTAACATATTTAAGTTAATTAACCTTCTTTAACGTATTGAAGTTAATATAAAGCCATGGCGGCATAACGGCAGTGCATTTACAAGAATTCCGTAATTTTATATTTAGGTATAAAGTCGGTTTTCTTGTATTTACATATTTAGCAATCGATAACGAAATGCTTCAAGTCATTAGTTTAACATATTTAAGTTAATAAACCTTCTTTAACGCACTGACGTCTTCATAAAGCCTTAACGGTATAACTGCAGTGCATTTAGAAGAATTCCGTATTCTTATATTTAGGTATAAAGTCGATTTTCTTGTATTTACATATTTAGCAATCGATATCGAAATGCTTCAAATAACTGGTTTAACATATTCAAGTTAATTAACCCTCTCTGTCTTACTGAAGTCTACATAAAGCCTTAACGGCATAACGGCAGTGCATTTAGAAGAACTCCGTTATCTTATATTTAGGTATAAATTTGATTTTTTGTATGTACACATTTAGCAAGCGATATCGAAATGCTTCAAATCATTAGTTTAACATATTTAAGTTAATTAACCCTCTTTATCTTACTGAAGTCCACAAACGCCTTAACGGCATAACGGCAAAGCATTTAGAAGAATTACGTAATCTTATATTTAGGTATAAAGTCGATTTTCTTGTATATACACATTTAGCAATCGCTATCGAAATGCTTCAAATCATTAGTTTAACATATTTAAGTTAATTAACCTTCTTTAACGTATTGAAGTTAATATAAAGCATTGGTGGCATAACGGCAGTGCGTTTAGAATAATTCCGTAAAGTTATAATTTTATTTTTAGGTATAAAGTCGATTTTCTTTTATTTACACATTTAGCAATCGACTTTGAAATGCTTCAAACCATTAGTTTAACATATTTAAAATAATTAACCTTCTTTAACGTATTGAAGGTGATATAAAGCCATGGCGGCATAATGGCAGTACATGTGAAAGAATTCCATAATCTTATATTTAGGTATAAAGTCGATTTTCTTGTATATATATATTTCGCAATCGATATCGAAATGCTTCAGATAACTGGTTAAACATATTTAAGTTAATAAACCTCCTTTAGCAAACTGAAGTTGACATATTTAGGTATAAAGACGATTTTGTTGTACATACACATTTAGCAAGCGATATCGAAATGCTTCAAATCATTAGTTTAACATATTTAAGTTAATTAACTTTCTTTAACGTAATGAAGGTGATATAAAGCCATGGCTGCATAACGACAGTGCATGTAGAAGAATTTCGTAATCTTATATTTAGGTATATAGTCGATTTTCTTATATTTACACATTTAGCAATCGATATCGAAAATCTTCAAATCATTAGTTTAACATATTTAAGTTAATTAATCTTCTTTAACGTAATGAAGGTGATATAAAGCGAGGGCGGCATAACGACAGTGCATTTAGAAGAATTCCCTAATCTTATATTTAGGTATAAAGTTGATTTTGTTGTATATACGAATTTAGCAATCGATATCGAAATGCTTTAAATCATTAGTTTAACATATTTAAGTTAATTAAACTTCTTTAACGTACTGAAATTTATATTTATTGAGCAATCGATTTTGAAATGCTTCCAATTATTAGTTTAACATATTTAAGTTAATTAACCCTCTCTATCTTACTGAAGTCTACATAAAGCCTTAACGGCATAACGACAGTGCATTTAGAAGAATTCCGTTATCTTATATTTAGGTATAAAGTCGATTTTGTTGTATATATACATATAGCAATCGATATCGAAATGCTTTAAATAATTAGTTTAACATATTTAAGTTAATTAACCTTTTTTAACGTATTGAAGTTGATATAAAGCCACGGCGGCATAACGGCAGTTCATTTAGAAGAATTCCGCAATCTTATATTTAGGTATAAAGTCGATTTTGTTGTATAAATATACGCTTTAGCAATCGATATCGAAATGCTTCAAGTCATTAGTTTAACATATTTAAGTTAATTAACCTCCTTTAACGTATTGAAGTTGATATAAAGCCATGGCGGCATAACGACAGTACATTTGGAAGAATTCCGTAATCTTATGTTTAAGTATAAATTCGATTTTCTTGTATATACACATTTAGCAAGCGATATCGAAATGCTTCAAATCATTAGTTTAACATATTTACGTTAATAAACCTTCTTTAACGAACGGAAGTTGGCATAAAGCCATGGCGACATAACGGCAGTGCATTTAGAAGAATTCCGTAATCTTATATTTAGGTATAAAGTCGATTTTGTTGTATATACACATTAAGCAATCGATATCGAAATGCTTCATATAACTGGTTTAGCATATTTAGGTTAATTAGCCCCCTCTATCTTACTGAAGTTTATATAAAGCCATAACGGCATAACGGCAGTATGTTTGGCTGAATTCCGTAATCTTTTATTTAGGTATAAAATCGATTTTCTTGTACATACACATTTAGCAATCAATATCGAAATGCTTCAAATCATTAGTTTAGCATATTTAAGTAAATTAAACTTCTTTAACGTACTGAAATTTATACAAAGCCATAACGGCATAACGGCAGTGTATTTCGAAGTATTCCGTAATCTTATATTTAGATATAAAGCCGAATTTGTTGTATATACGCATTTAGCAATCGATATCGAAATTCTTCAAATCATTAGTTTAACATATTTAAAATAATTAACCTTCTTTAACGTAATGAAGATGATATAAAGTCATGGCGGCCTAACGACAGTGCATTTAGAAGAATTCCGTAATCTTATATTTAGGTATAAATTCGATTTTGTTGTATATACGCATTTAGCAATCGATACCGAAATGCTTCAAATAAAGGGTGATTTTTTAAGAGCTTGATAACTTTTTTAAAAAAAAAAACGCATAAAATTTGCAAAATCTCATCGGTTCTTTATTTGAAACGTTAGATTGGTTCATGACATTTACTTTTTGAAGATAATTTCATTTAAATGTTGACCGCGGCTGCGTCTTAGGTGGTCCATTCGGAAAGTCCAATTTTGGGCAACTTTTTCGAGCATTTCGGCCGGAATAGCCCGAATTTCTTCGGAAATGTTGTCTTCCAAAGCTGGAATAGTTGCTGGCTTATTTCTGTAGACTTTAGACTTGACGTAGCCCCACAAAAAATAGTCTAAAGGCGTTAAATCGCATGATCTTGGTGGCCAACTTACGGGTCCATTTCTTGAGATGAATTGTTGTCCGAAGTTTTCCCTCAAAATGGCCATAGAATCGCGAGCTGTGTGGCATGTAGCGCCATCTTGTTGAAACCACATGTCAACCAAGTTCAGTTCTTCCATTTTTGGCAACAAAAAGTTTGTTAGCATCGAACGATAGCGATCGCCATTCACCGTAACGTTGCGTCCAACAGCATCTTTGAAAAAATACGGTCCAATGATTCCACCAGCGTACAAACCACACCAAACAGTGCATTTTTCGGGATGCATGGGCAGTTCTTGAACGGCTTCTGGTTGCTCTTCACCCCAAATGCGGCAATTTTGCTTATTTACGTAGCCATTCAACCAGAAATGAGCCTCATCGCTCATCGGACACGGACGCGAAACACATTTCGAACCGAACACTGATTTTGGTAATAAAATTCAATGATTTGCAAGCGTTGCTCGTTAGTAAGTCTATTCATGATGAAATGTCAAAGCATACTGAGCATCTTTCTCTTTGACACCATGTCTGACATCCCACGTGATCTGTCAAATACTACTGCATGAAAATCCTAACCTCAAAAAAATCACCCGTTAACTGGTTTAGCATATTTAGGTTAATTAACCTTCTTTATCTTACTGAAGTTCACATAAAGCCTTAACGGTATAACTGCAGTGCATTTAGAAGAATTCCTTAATCTTATATTTAAGTATAAAGTCGATTTTGCTGTATATACAAATTTAGCATCCGATATCGAAATGCTTCAAATCATTAGTTTGATATATTTAAGTTAATAAAGCTTCTTTAACGCACTGAAGTTAACATAAAGCCACGGCGGCATAACGGCAGTGCATGTAGAAGAATTCCGTAATGTTATATTTAAGTGCAAAGTCGATTCTGTTGTATATACACATTTAGCAATCGATATCGAAATGCTTCAAATCACTAGTTTACTATATTTGAGTTAATAAAACATCTTTATTTTACTGAAGTCTGCAAAACCTTAACGGCATAACGGCAGTGCATTTAGAAGAATTACGTAGTCTTATATTTAGATATAAAATCGATTTTCTTGTACATACGCATTTAGCGATCGATATCGAAATTCTTCAAATCATTAGTTTAACATATTTAAAATAATTAACCTTCTTTAACGTAATGAAGGTGATATAAAGCCATGGCGGTATAACGGCAGTGCATTTAGAAGAATTACGTTATCTTATATTTATGTATAAAGTCGATTTTCTTGTATCGACATGCTTCAAATCATTAGTTTAACATATTTAAGTTAATATACCTTCTTAAACGCACTGAAGTCTTCATAAAGCCTTAACGGTATAACTGCAGTGCATGTAGAAGAATTCCGTAATCTTATATTTAGGTATAAAGTCGGTTTTATTGTATATACTCATTTAGCAATCGATATCGAAATGCTTCAAATCATTAGTTTAATATATTTAAGTTAATAAAGCTTCTTTAACGCACTGAAGTTAACATAAAGCCATGGCGGCATAACGGCAGTGCATGTAGAAGAATTCCGTAATCTTATATTTAAGTATAAAGTCGATTTTGTTGTATATACACATTTAGCAATCGATATCGTAATGCTTCAAATCATTAGTTTACTATATTTAAGTTAATTAAACATCTTTATTTTGCTGAAGTCTACAAAAGCCTTAACGGCATAACGGCAG
Source organism: Bactrocera correcta (assembly GCA_027475135.1). NCBI lineage: Eukaryota > Metazoa > Arthropoda > Insecta > Diptera > Tephritidae > Bactrocera > Bactrocera correcta. The sequence continues at coordinate 28,678 of JAPZAG010001072.1, read as the reverse complement.
TGCATTTAGAAGAAATCCGTAATCTTATATTTAGGTATAAAGTCGATTTTCGTGTATATACTCATTTAGCAATCGATATCGAAATGCTTCAAATCATTAGTTTAATATATTAAAGTCAATAAAGCTTCTTTAACGCACTGAAGTTAACAAAAAGCCTTAACGGTATAACTGCAGTGCATTTAGAAGAATTCCGTATTCTTATATTTAGGTATAAAGTCAATTTTCTTGTATTTACATACTTAGCAATCGATATCGAAATCGATATTCAAGTTAATTAACCCCCTCTGTCTTACCGAAGTCTACATAAAGCCTTAACGGCATAACGGCAGTGCATTTAGAAGAATTCCGTTATCTTATATTTAGGTATAAATTTGATTTTCTTGTATGTACACATTTAGCAAGCGATATCGAAATGCTTCAAATCATTAGTTTAAAATACTTAAGTTAATTAACCTTCTTTAACGTATTGAAGTTGATATAAAGCCATGCCGGCATAACGGCAGTGCATTTAGAAGAAGTCCGTAGTCTTATATTTAGGTATAAAGTCGGTTTTCTTGTATATACACATTTAGTAATCGATAACGAAATGCTTCAAATCATTAGTTTTACATATTTAAGTTAATTAACCTTCTTTATCTTACTGAAGTTTACATAAAGCCATAACGGTATAACGGCAGTGCATTTGGATGAATTCCGTAATCTTCTATTAAGGTAAAAAGTCGATATTGTTGTATATACACATTTAGCAATCGATATCGAAATGCTTCATCTCATAAGTTTAACATATTTAAGTTTATAAACCTTCTTTAACGATCTGAAGTTGGCATATAGCCATGGCGACATAACGACAGTACATTTGGAAGAATTCCGTAGTCTCATATTTAGGTATAAAGTCGATTTTCTGGTATATATGCATTAAGCAGTCGATATCGAAATGCTTCATCTCATAAGTTTAACATATTTAAAATATTTAACCTTCTTTAACGTATTGAAGTTTTTACAAAGCCATGGCGGCTTAACGACAGTAGATTTGGAAGAATTCCCTAATCTTGTATTTAGGTATTAAGTCGATTTTTTTGTATATATATATTTCGCAATCGATATCGAAATGCTTCAGATAACTGGTTTAACATATTTAAGTTAATAAACCTTCTTTAACGCACTGAAGTCTACATAAAGCCTTAACGGTATAACTGCACTGCATTTAGAAGAACTCCGTTACCTTATATTTAGGTATAAAGTCGATTTTCTTGTATATACTCATTTTGCAATCGATATCGAAAAGCGTTAAATCATTAGTTTAACATATTTCAGTTAATAAAGCTTTTTAGAAGAACTCCGTTAGCTTATACAAAGGTATAAAGTCGATTTTCTTGTATATACACATTTAGAAAGCGATATCGAAATGCTTCAAATCATTAGTTTAACATATTTATGTTAATAAACCTTCTTTAACGAACTGAAGTTAACATAAAGCCATAACGGCATAACGGCAGTGCATTTAGAAGAATTCAGTTATCTTATATTTAGGTATAAAGTCGATTTTCTTGTATATAAATATTTAGCAATCGATATCGAAATGCTTCAAATCATTACTTTAACATATTTACGTTAATAAACCTTCTTTAATCTTATATTTAGGTATAAAGTCGATTTTGTTGTATATACACATTAAGCAATCGATATCGAAATGCTTCATATAACAGGTTTAGCTTATTTAGGTTAATTAGCCCCCTCTATCTTACTGAAGTTTACATAAAGCCATAACGGCATAACGGCAGTATGTTTGGCTGAATTCCGTAATCTTTTATTTAGGTATAAAATCGATTTTCTTGTACATACACATTTAGCAATCAATATGCTTCGAAATGCTTCAAATCATTAGTTTAGCATATTTAAGTAAATTAAACTTCTTTAACGTACTGAAATTTATATGAAGCCATAACGGCATAACGGCAGTGTATTTCGAAGTATTCCGTAATCTTATATTTAGATATAAAGCCGAATTTGTTGTATGTACGCATTTAGCAATCGATATCGAAATTCTTCAAATCATTAGTTTAACATATTTAAAATAATTAACCTTCTTTAACGTAATGAAGATGATATAAAGTCATGGCGGCCTATCGACAGTGCAGTTAGAAGAATTCCGTAATCTTATATTTAGGTATAAATTCGATTTTGTTGTATATACGAATTTAGCAATCGATACCGAAATGCTTCAAATAACTGGTTTAGCATATTTAAGTTAATTAACCTTCTTTATCTTACTGAAGTTCACATGAAGCCTTAACGGTATAACTGCAGTGCATTTAGAAGAATTCCTTAATCTTATATTTAAGTATAAAGTCGATTTTGCTGTATATACAAATTTAGCATCCGATATCGAAATGCTTCAAATCATTAGTTTGATATATTTAAGTTAATAAAGCTTCTTTAACGCACTGAAGTTAACATAAAGCCACGGCGGCATAACGGCAGTGCATGTAGAAGAATTCCGTAATCTTATATTTAAGTGCAAAGTCGATTCTGTTGTATATACACATTTAGCAATCGATATCGAAATGCTTCAAATCATTAGTTTACTATATTTGAGTTAATTAAACATCTTTATTTTACTGAAGTCTACAAAAGCCTTAACGGCATAACGGCAGTGCATTTAGAAGAATTACGTAATCTTATATTAGATATAAGATCGATTTTCTTGTACATACACATTTAGCAATCGATATCGAAATTCTTCAAATCATTAGTTTAACATATTTAAAATAATTAACCTTCTTTAACGTAATGCAGGTGATATAAAGCCATGGCGGTATAACGGCAGTGCATTTAGAAGAATTACGTTATCTTATATTTATGTATAAAGTCGATTTTCTTGTATCGACATGCTTCAAATCATTAGTTTAACATATTTAAGTTAATATACCTTCTTAAACGCACTGAAGTCTTCATAAAGCCTTAACGGTATGACTGCAATGCATGTAGAAGAATTCCGTAATCTTATATTTAGGTATATTTAGGTTTTATTGTATATACTCATTTAGCAATCGATATCGAAATGCTTCAAATCATTAGTTTAATATATTTAAGTAAATAAAGCTTCTTTAACGCACTGAAGTTAATATAAAGCCATGGCGGCATAACGGCAGTGCATGTAGAAGAATTCCGTAATCTTATATTTAAGTATAAAGTCGATTTTGTTGTATATACACATTTAGCAATCGATATCTTAATGCTTCAAATCATTAGTTTACTATATTTAAGTTAATTAAACATCTTTATTTTGCTGAAGTCTACAAAAGCCTTAACGGCATAACGGCAGTGCATTTAGAAGAATTCCGTTATCTTATATTTAGGTATAAAGTCGATTTTCGTGTATATACTCATTTAGCAATCGATATCGAAATGCTTCAAATCATTAGTTTAATATATTAAAGTCAATAAAGCTTCTTTAACGCACTGAAGTTAACATAAAGCCATGGCGGCATAACGGCAGTGCATTTAGAAGAATTCCGTATTCTTATATTTAGGTATAAAGTCAATTTTCTTGTATTTACATACTTAGCAATCGATATCGAAATCGATATTCAAGTTATTTAACCCTCTCTGTCTTACTGAAGTCTACATAAAGCCTTAACGGTATAACGGCAGTGCACTTGGAAGGATTCCGTTATCTTATATTTAGGTATAATTCGATTTTCTTGTATATACACATTTACCCAGCGATATCGATATGCTTCAAATCATTAGTTTAATATATTTAAGTTAATTAACCTTCTTTAACGTATTCAAGTTTATATAAAGCCATGGCGGCATAACGGCAGTGCATTTAGAAGAATTCCGTAATCTTGTATTTAGGTATAAAGTCAATTTTCGAGTATATACACATTTAGCAAGCGATATCGAAATGCTTCATCTCATAAGTTTAACATATTTAAGTTAATAAACCTTCTTTAACGATCTGAAGTTGGCATATAGCCATGGCGACATAACGACAGTACATTTGGAAGAATTCCGTAGTCTCATATTTAGGTATAAAGTCGATTTTCTGGTATATATGCATTAGGCAGTCGATATCGAAATGCTTCAAACCATAAGTTTAACATATTTAAAATAATTAACCTTCTTTAACGTATTGAAGTTGTTACAAAGCCATGGCGGCTTAACGACAGTACATTTGGAAGAATTCGCTAATCTTATATTTAGGTATAAAGTCGATTTTCTTGTATACATATATTTCGCGATCGATATCGAAATGCTTCAGTTAACTGGTTTAACATATTTAAGTTAATAAACCTTCTTTAACGCACTGAAGTCTACATAAAGCTTTAACGGTATAACTGCACTGCATTTAGAAGAACTCCGTTATGTTATATTTAGGTAGAAAGTCGATTTTCTTGTATATACTCATTTTGCAATCGATATCGAAATGCGTTAAATCATTATTTTAACATATTTAAGTTAATAAAGCTTTTTAGAAGAACTCCGTTAGCTTATACAAAGGTATAAAGTCGATTTTCTTGTATATACACATTTAGCAAGCGATATCGAAATGCTTCAAATCATTAGTTTAACATATTTAAGTTAATAAACCTTCTTTAACGAACGGAAGTTGGCATAAAGCCATGGCGACATAACGGCAGTGCATTTAGAAGAATTCCGTAATCCTATATTTAGGTATAAAGTCGATTTTGTTATATATACACATTAAGCAATCGATATCGAAATGCTTCAAATCATTAGTTTAACATATTTAAGTTAATAAACCTTCTTTAACGAACGGAAGTTGGCATAAAGCCATGGCGACATAACGGCAGTGCATTTAGAAGAATTCCGTAATCCTATATTTAGGTATAAAGTCGATTTTGTTATATATACACATTAAGCAATCGATATCGAAATGCTTCATATAACTGGTTTAGCATATTTAGGTTAATTAGCCCCCTCAATCTTACTGAAGTTTACATAAAGCCATAACGGCATAACGGCAGTATGTTTGGCTGAATTCCGTAAAATTTTATTTAGGTATAAAATCGATTTTCTTGTACATACAAATTTAGCAATCAATATCGAAATGCTTCAAATCATTAATTTAGCATATTTAAGTAAATTAAACTTCTTTAACGTACTGAAATTTATATAAAGCCATAACGGCATAACGACAGTACATTTCGAAGAATTCCGTAATCTTATGTTTAAGTATAAATTCGATTTTCTTGTATATACACATTTAGCAAGCGATATCGAAATGCTTCAAATCATTAGTTTGATATATTTAAGTTAATAAAGCTTCTTTAACGTACTGAAGTTAACATAAAGCCACGGCGGCATAACGGCAGTGCATGTAGAAGAATTCCGTAATCTTATATTTAAGTGCAAAGTCGATTCTGTTGTATATACACATTTAGCAATCGATATCGAAATGCTTCAAATCATTAGTTTACTATATTTGAGTTAATTAAACATCTTTATTTTACTGAAGACTCCAAAAGCCTTAACGGGATAACGGCAGTGCATTTAGAAGAATTACGTAATCTTATATTTAGATATAAAATCGATTTTCTTGTGCATACACATTTAGCAATCGATATCGAAATTCCTCAAATCATTAGTTTAACATATTTAAAATAATTAACCCTCTTTAACGTAATGAAGGTGATATAAAGCCATGGCGGTATAACGGCAGTGCATTTAGAAGAATTACGTTATCTTATATTTATGTATAAAGTCGATTTTCTTGTATCGACATGCTTCAATTCATTAGTTTAACATATTTAAGTTAATATACCTTCTTAAACGCACTGAAGTCTTCATAAAGCCTTAACGGTATAACTGCAGTGCATGTAGAAGAATTCCGTAATCTTATAATTAGGTATAAAGTCGATTTTATTGTATATACTCATTTAGCAATCGATATCGAAATGCTTCAAATCATTAGTTTAATATATTTAAGTTAATAAAGCTTCTTTAACGCACTGAAGTTAACATAAAGCCATGGCGGCATAACGGCAGTGCATGTAGAAGAATTCCGTAATCTTATATTTAAGTATAAAGTCGATTTTGTTGTATATACACATTTAGCAATCGATATCGTAATGCTTCAAATCATTAGTTAACTACATTTAAGTTAATTAAACATCTTTATTTTGCTGAAGTCTACAAAAGCCTTAACGGCATATCGGCAGTGCATTTAGAAGAATTACGTAATCTTATATTTAGATATAAAGAAGATTTTCGTGTATATACTCATTTAGCAATAGATATCGAAATGCTTCAAATCATTAGTTTAATATATTAAAGTCAATAAAGCTTCTTTAACGCACTGAAGTTAACAAAAAGCCTTAACGGTATAACTGCAGTGCATTTAGAAGAATTCCGTATTCTTATATTTAGGTATAAAGTCAATTTTCTTGTATTTACATATTTAGCAATGGATATCGAAATGCTTCAAATCATTAGTTTAACATATTCAAGTTAATTAACCCTCTCTGTCTTACTGAAGTCTACATAAAGCCTTGAAGGCATAACGGCAGTGCATTTAGAAGAATTCCGTTATCTTATATTTAGGTATAAATTTGATTTTCTTGTATGTACACATTTAGCAAGCGATATCGAAATGCTTCAAATCATTAGTTTAACATATTTAAGTTAATTAAGCTTCTTTAACGTATTGAAGTTGATATAAAGCCATGGCGCCAGTGCATTTAGAATAATTCCGTAAAGTTATAATTTTATTTTTAGGTATAAAGTCGATTTTCTTTTATTTACACATTAAGCAATCGATATCGAAATGCTTCAAGCCATTAGTTTAACATATTTAAAGTAATTAACCTTCTTTAACGTATTGAAGGTGATATAAAGCCATGGCGGCATAACGTTAGTACATTTGGAAGAATTCCGTAGTCTTATATTTGGGTATAAAATCGATTTTCTTGTACATGCACCTTAAGCAATCGATATCGAAATGCTTCAAATCATTAGTTTAGCATATTGAAGTTAATTAAACTTCTGTAACGAAGCTTCCAATTATTAGTTTAACATATTTAAGTTAATTAACCCTCTCTATCTTACTGAAGTCTACATAAAGCCTGAACGGCATAACGACAGTGCATTTAGAAGAATTCCGTTATCTTATATTTAGGTATAAAGTCGATTTTCTTGTATATATACATATAGCAATCGATATCGAAATGCTTCAAATCATTAGTTTAACATATTTAAGTTAATTAACCTTCTTTAACGTATTGAAGTTAATATAAAGCCATGGCGGCATAACGGCAGTGCATTTAGAAGAATTCCGTAATTTTATATTTAAGTATAAAGTCGATTTTCTTGTATTTACATATTTAGCAATCGATAACGAAATGCTTCAAGTCATTAGTTTAACATATTTAAGTTAATAAACCTTCTTTAACGCACTGACGTCTTCATAAAGCCTTAACGGTATAACTGCAGTGCATTTAGAAGAATTCCGTATTCTTATATTTAGGTATAAAGTCGTTTTTCTTGTATTTACATATTTAGCAATCGATATCGAGATGCTTCAAATAACTGGTTTAACATATTCAAGTTAATTAACCCTCTCTGTCTTACTGAAGTCTACATAAAGCCTTAACGGCATAACGGCAGTGCATTTAGAAAAATTCCGTTATCTTATATTTAGGTATAAATTTGATTTTCTTGTATGTACACATTTAGCAAGCGATAGCGAAATGCTTCAAATCATTAGTTTAACATATTTAAGTTAATTAACCCTCTTTATCTTACTGAAGTCCACAAGCGCCTTAACGGCATAACGGCAAAGCATTTAGAAGAATTACGTAATCTTATATTTAGGTATAAAGTCGATTTTCTTGTATATACACATTTAGCAATCGATATCGAAATGCTTCAAACCATTAGTTTAACATATTTAAAATAATTAACCTTCTTTAACGTATTGAAGGCGATATAAAGCCATGGCGGCATAACGGCAGTACATGTGGAAGAATTCCGTAATCTTATATTTAGGTATAAAGTCGATTTTCTTGTATATATATATATTTCGCAATCGATATCGAAATGCTTCAGATAACTGGTTTAACATATTTAAGTTAATAAACCTCCTTTAGCGAACTGAAGTTGACATACTTAGGTATAAAGACGATTTTGTTGTACATACACATTTAGCAATCGATATCCAAATGCTTCAAAACATTAGTTTAACATATTTAATATAATTAACCTTCTTTAACGTAATGAAGGTGATATAAAGCCATGGCTGCATAACGACAGTGCATGTAGAAGAATTTCGTAATCTTATATTTAGGTATATAGTCCATTTTCTTATATTTACACATTTAGCAATCGATATCGAAAATCTTCAAATCATTAGTTTAACATATTTAAGTTAATTAACCTTCTTTAACGTAATGAAGGTGATATAAAGCCAGGGCGGCATAACGACAGTGCATTTAGAAGAATTCCCTAATCTTATATTTAGGTATAAATTCGATTTTCTCGTATATACACATTTAGCAAGCGATATCGAAATGCTTCAAATCATTAATTTAACATATTTAAGTTAATTAACCTTCTTTATCCTACTGAAGTTTACATAAAGCCATAACGGTATAACGGCAATGCATTTGGAAGAATTCCGTAATCTAATATTTAGGTATAAAGTCGATTTTCATGTATATACACATTTAGCAATCGATATCGAAATGCTTTAAATCATTAGTTTAACATATTTAAGTTAATTAACCTTCTTTAACGTAATGAAGGTGATATAAAGCCAGGGCGGCATAACGACAGTGCATTTAGAAGAATTCCCTAATCTTATATTTAGGTATAAAGTTGATTTTGTTGTATATACGCATTTAGCAATCGATATCGAAATGCTTAAAATCATTAGTTTAACATATTTAAGTTAATTAACCTTCTTTAACATATTGAAGTTGATATAAAGCCATGGCGGCATAACGACAGCACATTTGGAAGAATTCCGTAATCTTGTTTGGGTATAAATTCGATTTTCTTGTATATATACATATAGCAATCGATATCGAAATGCTTCAAATCATTAGTTTAACATATTTAAGTTAATTAACCTTCTTTAACGTGTTGAAGTTAATATAAAGCCATGGCGGCATAACGGCAGTGCATTTAGAAGAATTCCGTAATTTTATATTTAGGTATAAAGTCGATTTTCTTGTATATACACTTTTAGCAATCGATAACGAAATGCTTCAAGTCATTAGTTTAACATATTTAAGTTAATTAACCTTCTTAATCTTACTGAAGTTTACATAAAGCCATAACGGTATAACGGCAGTGCACTTGGAAGAATTCCGTAATCTTATATTTAGGTATAAAGTCGATTTTCTTGTATATACTCATTTTGCAATCGATATCGAAATGCTTTAAATCATTAGTTTAACATATTTAAGTTAATAAAGCTTTTTAGAAGAACTCCGTTAGCTTTTACTAAGGTATAAAGTCGATTTTCTTGTATATAAACATTTAGCAATCGATACCGAAATGCTTCAAATCATTCGTTTAACATATTTAAGTTAATTAACCTTCTTTAACGTATTGAAGTTGACATAAAGCCATGGCGGCATAACGGCAGTGCATTTAGAAGAATTCCGTTATCTTATATTTAGGTATAAATTCGATTTTGTTGTATACATACATATAGCAATCGATATCGAAATGCTTTAAATCATTAGTTTAACATATTTAAGTTAATTAACCTTTTTTAACGTATTGAAGTTGATATAAAGCCACGGCGGCATAACGGCAGTTCATTTAGAAGAATTCCGCAATCTTATATTTAGGTATAAAGTCGATTTTGTTGTATAAATATACGCATTAAGCAATCGATATCGAAATGCTTCAAGTCATTAGTTTAACATATTTAAGTTAATTAACCTCCTTTAACGTATTGAAGTTGATATAAAGCCATGGCGGCATAACGACAGTACATTTGGAAGAATTCCGTAATCTTATGTTTAAGTATAAATTCGATTTTCTTGTATATACACATTTAGCAATCGATATCGAAATGCTTCAAATCATTAGTTTAACATTTTTAAGTTAATAAACCTTCTTTAACGAACTGAAGTTAACATAAAGCCATAACGGCATAACGGCAGTGCATTTAGAAGAATTCAGTTATCTTATATTTAGGTATAAAGTCGATTTTCTTGTATATACATATTTAGCAATCGATATCGAAATGCTTCAAATCATTACTTTAACATATTTACGTTAATAAACCTTCTTTAACGAACGGAAGTTGGCATAAAGCCATGGCGACATAACGGCAGTGCATTTAGAAGAATTCCGTAATCTTATATTTAGGTATAAAGTCGATTTTGTTGTATATACACATTAAGCAATCGATATCGAAATGCTTCATATAACTGGTTTAGCATATTTAGGTTAATTAGCCCCCTCTATCTTACTGAAGTTTACATAAAGCCATAACGGCATAACGGCAGTATGTTTGGCTGAATTCCGTAATCTTTTATTTAGGTATAAAATCGATTTTCTTGTACATACACATTTAGCAATCAATATCGAAATGCTTCAAATCATTAGTTTAGCATATTTAAGTTAATTAACCTTCTTTAACGTAATGAAATTTATATAAAGCCATAACGGCATAACGGCAGTGTATTTAGAAGAATTACGTTATCTTATATTTATGTATAAAGTCGATTTTCTTGTATCGACATGCTTCAAATCATTAGTTTAACATATTTAAATTAATATACCTTCTTAAACGCACTGATGTCTTCATAAAGCCTTAACGGTATAACTGCAGTGCATGTAGAAGAATTCCGTAATCTTATATTTAGGTATAAAGTCGGTTTTATTGTATATACTCATTTAACAATCGATATCGAAATGCTTCAAATCATTAGTTTAATATATTTAAGTTAATAAAGCTTCTTTAACGCACTGAAGTTAACATAAAGCCATGGCGGCATAACGGCAGTGCATGTAGAAGAATTCCGTAATCTTATATTTAAGTATAAAGTCGATTTTGTTGTATATACACATTTAGCAATCGATATCGTAATGCTTCAAATCATTAGTTTACTATATTTAAGTTAATTAAACATCTTTTTTTGCTGAAGTCTACAAAAGCCTTAACGGCATAACGGCAGTGCATTTAGAAGAATTACGTAATCTTATATTTAGGTATAAAGAAGATTTTCGTGTATATACTCATTTAGCAATCGATATCGAAATGCTTCAAATCATTAGTTTAATATATTAAAGTCAATAAAGCTTCTTTAACGCACTGAAGTTAAAAAAAAGCCTTAACGGTATAACTGCAGTGCATTTAGAAGAATTCCGTATTCTTATATTTAGGTATAAAGTAAATTTTTCTTGTATTTACATATTTAGCAATCGATATCGAAATGCTTCAAATCATTAGTTTAACATATTCAAGTTAATTAACCCTCTCTGTCTTACTGAAGTCTACATAAAGCCTTAACGGCATAACGGCAGTGCATTTAGAAGAATTCCGTTATCTTATATTTAGGTATAAATTTGATTTTCTTGTATGTACACATTTAGCAAGCGATATCGAAATGCTTCAAATCATTAGTTTAACATACTTAAGTTAGTTAACCTTCTTTAACGTATTGAAGTTGATATTAGGCCATGTCGGCATAACGGCAGTGCATTTAGAAGAAGTCCGTAGTCTTATATTTAGGTATAAAGTCGGTATTCTTGTATATACACATTTAGTAATCGATAACGAAATGCTTCAAATCATTAGTTTTACATACATAGCTTTCTCATGCCCAATTGACATCTTCATAATCTCAGCTATTTCCTTAACTTTAGTCCGGCGGTCGTCTAATACCAATTGATGAACTTTAGCGATGTTATCGTTAGTGGTTACAGCTTTTGGACGCCCAGGACGTTCATCATCTTCCAAGCTATTGAAGTTGATATAAAGCCATGCCGGCATAACGGCAGTGCTTTTAGAAGAAGTCCGTAGTCTTATATTTAGGTATAAAGTCGGTTTTCTTGTATATACACATTTAGTAATCGATAACGAAATGCTTCAAATCATTAGTTTTACGTATTTAAGTTAATTAACCTTCTTTAACGTATTGAAGTTGATATAAAGCCATAACGGCAGTGCATTTGGAAGAATTCCGTAATCTTATATTTAGGTATAAAGTCGATTTTCTTGTATATACACATTTTGCAATCGATATCGAAATGCTTCAAATCATTAGTTTAACATATTTAAGTTAATTAACCTTCTTTAACGTATTAAAGTTGATATAAAGCCGTAACGGCAGTGCATTTGGAAGAATTCCGTAATCTTATATTTAGGTATAAAGTCGATTTTGTTGTACATACACATTTAGCAATCGATATCGAAATGCTTCAAATCATTAGTTTAAAAAACGAGGGCTGTCTGATAAATAACCGACGTAACCATCATGCACGCGACTTTTTCACAATGTTTTTTTTATTTTTCTACATAGTCTCCTTGTAACTCCACACACTTCTTCCAGCGATGCTCCCATCTCTGCAACCCTTCCAAATAGTACTTGGCGTCTTTGTCTGCAAAATACGAGTTCACGAAAGAGATTGCCTCCTCATTTGACGAAAATCTCTGGCCGCTGAGCGCAGTTTTAATTTGAGGAAACAAAAAAAGTCGCTTGGTTCGAGATCCGGTGAATAAGGTGGATGGTCAAGCAGTTAGAACCGCAATTCGTGGACTTTCGTCATGGCGACTGTTGAGGTGTGAGATGGTGCGTTGTCTTGGTGGAACAAGACTTTCTTTGTTTGCAAATGTGGATGATTTTTCGAAATTTCTTCCTTTAGCTTGTCCCAAAAATGATGCGTAGTATGCTCCTGTTATAGTTTTTCCTTTTTCAAGATAGCCAATAAATATAATTCCATGGCTGTCCCAAAAAACACTCGCCGTCACTTTCCCAGCCGAATACACAGCTTTAGGTTTTTTTGGGGCCGGTTCCCCCTTTTCAATCCACTGCTTAGATTGGATTTTTGTTTCGAGCGTATAATGATGAATCCAAGTTTCGTCTACAGTTATCAATCGGCGCCAAAACTTGGTCGTATTGCCTCTAAACTGAGCCAACAGTGCGCTGGAAATGTTCATGCGCGCACGTTTGTGGTCTAGCGTAAGCAACCGCGGCACCCAACGCGCGGACAGCTTTCTCATGCACAAATCTTGGTTTAATATGTGACAAACTCGTTCTTTTGACATCTTCATAATCTCAGCTATTTCCTTAACTTTAATCCGGCGGTCGTCTAATACCAATTGATGAACTTTAGCGATGTTATCGTTAGTGGTTACAGCTTTTGGACGCCCAGGACGTTCATCATCTTCCAAGCTCCTGCGACCACGTTTAAATTCATCTGCCCAAAATTTTATGGTGATAAACGATGGTGCAGAGTCGCCGTACACAGAGTCCAACTCATCTTTGATTTGTGAAAGCTTATTGCCATTCAAAAATAAAAATTTAATTACAGCTCGATATTCAATCTTTTCCATTTTGGGAAATCACCGAAATAGACTCACAAAAACGACTGTCAACAGATAATTGCGCAAGATAATTTTCCGAAATTTTGGCGAGTAGAAATTATGATATGCACACTTTGAAGTAGAAACTTTTTTCAGAGGTACCGCTAGCTTTACGTTGAGGTCGGTTATTTATCAGACGGCCCTCGTATTTAAGTTAATTAACGCTCTTTATCTTACTGAAGTCTACAAAAGCCTTAGCGGCATAACGGCAGTGCATTAAGAAGAACTACGTAATCTTAGCTATGAATTCGATTTTCTTGTATATACACATTTAGCAATCGATATCGAAATGCTTCAAATTATTAGTGTAACATATTTAAGTTAATAAACCTTCTTTAACGTATTGAAGGTGATACAAAGCCATGGCGGCATAACGACAGTGCATTTAGAAGAATTCCGTAATCTTATATTTAGGTATAAAGTCGATTTTCTTGTATATACAAGCTTAAAGCCTTAACGGCATAACGGCAGTGCATTTAGAAGAATTCCGTTATCTTATATTTAGGTATAAATTTGATTTTCTTGTATGTACACATATAGCAATCGATATCGAAATGCTTCAAATCATTAGTTTAACATATTTAAGTTAATTAACCTTCTTTAACGTGTTGAAGTTAATATAAAGCCATGGCGGCATAACGGCAGTGCATTTAGAAGAATTCCGTAATTTTATATTTAGGTATAAAGTCGATTTTCTTGTATATACACTTTTAGCAATCGATAACGAAATGCTTCAAGTCATTAGTTTAACATATTTAAGTTAATTAACCTTCTTAATCTTACTGAAGTTTACATAAAGCCATAACGGTATAACGGCAGTGCACTTGGAAGAATTCCATTTCACACACATTTAGCAATCAATATCGAAATGCTTCAAATCATTAGTTTAGCATATTTAAGTAAATTAAACTTCTTTAACGTACTGAAATTTATATAAAGCCATAACGGCATAACGGCAGTGTATTTAGAAGAATTACGTTATCTTATATTTATGTATAAAGTCGATTTTCTTGTATCGACATGCTTCAAATCATTAGTTTAACATATTTAAATTAATATACCTTCTTAAACGCACTGATGTCTTCATAAAGCCTTAACGGTATAACTGCAGTGCATGTAGAAGAATTCCGTAATCTTATATTTAGGTATAAAGTCGGTTTTATTGTATATACTCATTTAACAATCGATATCGAAATGCTTCAAATCATTAGTTTAATATATTTAAGTTAATAAAGCTTCTTTAACGCACTGAAGTTAACATAAAGCCATGGCGGCATAACGGCAGTGCATGTAGAAGAATTCCGTAATCTTATATTTAAGTATAAAGTCGATTTTGTTGTATATACACATTTAGCAATCGATATCGTAATGCTTCAAATCATTAGTTTACTATATTTAAGTTAATTAAACATCTTTTTTTGCTGAAGTCTACAAAAGCCTTAACGGCATAACGGCAGTGCATTTAGAAGAATTACGTAATCTTATATTTAGGTATAAAGAAGATTTTCGTGTATATACTCATTTAGCAATCGATATCGAAATGCTTCAAATCATTAGTTTAATATATTAAAGTCAATAAAGCTTCTTTAACGCACTGAAGTTAACAAAAAGCCTTAGCGGTATAACTGCAGTGCATTTAGAAGATTTCCGTATTCTTATATTTAGGTATAAAGTCAATTTTCTTGTATTTACATATTTAGCAATCGATATCGAAATGCTTCAAATCATTAGTTTAACATATTCAAGTTAATTAACCCTCTCTGTCTTACTGAAGTCTACATAAAGCCTTAACGGCATAACGGCAGTGCATTTAGAAGAATTCCGTTATCTTATATTTAGGTAAAAATTTTGATTTTCTTGTATGTACACATTTAGCAAGCGATATCGAAATGCTTCAAATCATTAGTTTAACATACTTAAGTTAGTTAACCTTCTTTAACGTATTGAAGTTGATATTAGGCCATGTCGGCATAACGGCAGTGCATTTAGAAGAAGTCCGTAGTCTTATATTTAGGTATAAAGTCGGTATTCTTGTATATACACATTTAGTAATCGATAACGAAATGCTTCAAATCATTAGTTTTACATACATAGCTTTCTCATGCCCAATTGACATCTTCATAATCTCAGCTATTTCCTTAACTTTAGCCCGGCGGTCGTCTAATACCAATTGATGAACTTTAGCGATGTTATCGTTAGTGGTTACAGTTTTTGGACGCCCAGGACGTTCATCATCTTCCAAGCTATTGAAGTTGATATAAAGCCATGCCGGCATAACGGCAGTGCATTTAGAAGAAGTCCGTAGTCTTATATTTAGGTATAAAGTCGGTTTTCTTGTATATACACATTTAGTAATCGATAACGAAATGCTTCAAATCATTAGTTTTACGTATTTAAGTTAATTAACCTTCTTTAACGTATTGAAGTTGATATAAAGCCATAACGGCAGTGCATTTGGAAGAATTCCGTAATCTTATATTTAGGTATAAAGTCGATTTTCTTGTATATACACATTTTGCAATCGATATCGAAATGCTTCAAATCATTAGTTTAACATATTTAATTTAAATTTAAACCCTTCTTTAACGTATTAAAGTTGATAAAAAGCCGTAACGGCAGTGCATTTGGAAGAATTCCGTAATCTTATATTTAGGTATAAAGTCGTTTTTGTTGTACATACACATTTAGCAATCGATATCGAAATGCTTCAAATCATTAGTTTAACAAACGAGGGCTGTCTGATAAATAACCGACGTAACCATCATGCACGCGATTTTTTCACAATGTTTTTTTTTTTTTTCTACATAGTCTCCTTGTAACTCCACACACTTCTTCCAGCGATGCTCCCATCTCTGCAACCCTTCCAAATAGTACTTGGCGTCTTTGTCTGCAAAATACGAGTTCACGAAAGAGATTGCCTCCTCATTTGACGAAAATCTCTGGCCGCTGAGCGCAGTTTTAATTTGAGGAAAAAAAAAAAGTCGCTTGGTTCGAGATCCGGTGAATAAGGTGGATGGTCAAGCAGTTAGAACCGCAATTCGTGGACTTTCGTCATGGCGACTGTTGAGGTGTGAGATGGTGCGTTGTCTTGGTGGAACAAGACTTTCTTTGTTTGCAAATGTGGATGATTTTTCAAAATTTCTTCCTTTAGCTTGTCCAATAATGATGCGTAGTATGCTCCTGTTATAGTTTTTCCTTTTTCAAGATAGCCAATAAATATAATTCCATGGCTGTCCCAAAAAACACTCGCCGTCACTTTCCCAGCCGAATACACAGCTTTAGGTTTTTTTGGGGCCCGGGTTTCCCCCCCTTTTCAATCCACTGCTTAGATTGGATTTTTGTTTCGAGCGTATAATGATGAATCCAAGTTTCGTCTACAGTTATCAATCGGCGCCAAAACTTGGTCGTATTGCCTCTAAACTGAGCCAACAGTGCGCTGGAAATGTTCATGCGCGCACTTTTGTGGTCTAGCGTAAGCAACCGCGGCACCCAACGCGCGGACAGCTTTCTCATGCACAAATCTTGGTTTAATATGTGACAAACTCGTTCTTTTGACATCTTCATAATCTCAGCTATTTCCTTAACTTTAATCCGGCGGTCGTCTAATACCAATTGATGAACTTTAGCGATGTTATCGTTAGTGGTTACAGCTTTTGGACGCCCAGGACGTTCATCATCTTCCAAGCTCCTGCGACCACGTTTAAATTCATCTGCCCAAAATTTTATGGTGATAAACGATGGTGCAGAGTCGCCGTACACAGAGTCCAACTCATCTTTGATTTGTGAAAGCTTATTGCCATTCAAAAAAAAAAATTTAATTACAGCTCGATATTCAATCTTTTCCATTTTGGGGAAATCACCGAAATAGACTCACAAAAACGACTGTCAACAGATAATTGCGCAAGATAATTTTCCGAAATTTTGGCGAGTAGAAATTATGATATGCACACTTTGAAGTAGAAACTTTTTTCAGAGGTACCGCTAGCTTTACGTTGAGGTCGGTTATTTATCAGACGGCCCCCGTATTTAAGTTAATTAACGCTCTTTATCTTACTGAAGTCTACAAAAGCCTTAGCGGCATAACGGCAGTGCATTAAGAAGAACTACGTAATCTTAGCTATGAATTCGATTTTCTTGTATATACACATTTAGCAATCGATATCGAAATGCTTCAAATTATTAGTGTAACATATTTAAGTTAATAAACCTTCTTTAACGTATTGAAGGTGATACAAAGCCATGGCGGCATAACGACAGTGCATTTAGAAGAATTCCGTAATCTTATATTTAGGTATAAAGTCGATTTTCTTGTATATACACATTTGGCAATCGATATCGAAATGCTTCAAATCATTAGTTTTACATATTTAAGTTAATTAACCTTTTTATCTTACTGAAGTTTACATAAAGCCATAACGGCATAACGGCAGTATATATTTGGGTGAATTCTGTAAACTTTTACTCAGGTATAAAATCGATTTTCTTTTACATTCACATTTAGCAATCGATATCGAAATGCTTCAAATCATTAGTTTAGCATATTTAAGTAAATTAACCTTCTTTAACGTACTGAAATTTACATAAAGCCTTAACGGTATAACTGCAGTGCATTTAGAAGAATTCCGTATTCTTATATTTAGGTCTAAAGTCAATTTTCTTGTATGTACACATTTAGCAATCGATATCGAAATGCTTCAACTCATTAGTTTAACATATTTAAGTTAATTAACCCTCTCTATCTTACTGAAGTCTACATAAAGCCTTAACGGCGTAACGGCAGAGCATTTAGAAGAATTCCGTTATCTTATATTTAGGTATAAAGTCGATTTTTTTGTATATATACATATAGCAATCGATAGCGAAATGCTTCAAATCATTAGTTTAACATATTTAAGTTAATTAACCTTCTTTAACGTATTGAAGTTAATATAAAGCCATGGGGGCATAACGGCAGTGCATTTACAAGAATTCCGTAATTTTTTATTTAGGTATAAAGTCGATTTTCTTGTATTTACATATTTAGCAATCGATAACGAAATGCTTCAAGTCATTAGTTTAACATATTTAAGTTAATTAAACTTCTTTATCTTACTGAAGTATACATAAAGCCATAACGGTATAACGGCAGTGCACTTGGAAGAATTCTGTAATCTTATATTTAGGTATAAAGTCGATTTTTTTGTAAATACTCATTTAGCAATCGATATCGAAATGCTTTAAATCATTAGTTTAACATATTTAAGTTAATAAAGCTTCTTTAGAAGAACTCCGTTAGCTTATACTAAGGTATAAAGTCGACTTTCTTGTATATACACATTTAGCAATCGATACCGAAATGCTTCAAATCATTAGTTTAACATATTTAAGTTAATTAACCTTCTTTAACGTATTAAAGTTGACATAAAGCCATGGCGGCATAACGGCAGTGCATTTAGAAGAATTCCGTTATCTTATATTTAGATATAAAATCGATTTTGTTGTATATATACATATAGCAATCGATATCGAAATGCTTCAAATCATTAGTTTAACACATTTAAGTTAATTAACCTTCTTTAACGTATTGAAGTTGATATAAAGCTATGGCGGCATAACGGCAGTTCATTTAGAAGAATTCCGTTATCTTATATTTAGGTATAAAGTCGATTTTGTTGTATATACACATTTAGCAATCGATATCGAAATGCTTCAAATCATTAGTTTAACATATTTCAGTAAACTAACCTTCTTTATCTTACTGAAGTTTACATAAAGCCATAACGGTATAACGGCAGTGCATTTGGAAGAATTCCGTAAACTTATATTTAGGTATAAAGTCGATTTTTTTGTATATACAAATTTAGCAATCGATATCGAAATGCTTCAAATCATTAGTTTAACATATTTCAGTAAACTAACCTTCTTTATCTTACTGAAGTTTACATAAAGCCATAACGGTATAACGGCAGTGCATTTGGAAGAATTCTGTGATCTTATATTTAGGTATAAAGTCGATTTTCTTGTAAATACTCATTTAGCAATCGATATCGAAATGCTTTAAATCATTCGTTTAACATATTTAAGTTAATAAAGCTTCTTTAGAAGAACTCCGTTAGCTTATACTAAGGTATAAAGTCGACTTTCTTGTACATACACATTTAGCAATCGATATCGAAATTCTTCAAATCATTAGTTTAACATATTTAAGTTAATTAACCTTCTTTAACGTATTGAAGTTGATATAAAGCTATGGCGGCATAACGACCGTACATTTGGAAGAATTCCGTAATCTTATGTTTAGGTATGAATTCGACTTTCTTGTATATACACATTAAGCAATCGATATCGAAATGCTTCAAATCATTAGTTTAACATATTTAAGTTAATTAACCTTCTTTAACGTATTGAAGTTGACATAAAGCCATGGCGGCATAACGGCAGTGCATTTAGAAGAATTCCGTTATCTTATATTTAGGTATAAAGTCGATTTTGTTGTATATACACATTTAGCAATCGATATCGAAATGCTTCAAATCATTAGTTTAACATATTTCAGTAAACTAACCTTCTTTATCTTACTGAAGTTTACATAAAGCCATAACGGTATAACGGCAGTGCACTTGGAAGAATTCCGTAAACTTATATTTAGGTATAAAGTCGATTTTTTTGTATATACATATTTAGCAATCGATACCGAGATGCTTCGCCTCATTAGTTTAACATATTTAAGTTAAAAAACCTTCTTTAACGAACTGAATTTGGCACAAAGCTATGGCGGCATAAGGGCAGTGCATGTAGAATAATTCCGTTATATTATATTTAATTATAAAGCCGCTTTTCTTGTATAACACATTTAGCAATCGATACCGAAATGCTTCAAATCATTTGTTTAACATATTAAAGTTAATAAACCTTCTTTAACGCACTGAAGTCTACATAAAGCCTTAACGGCATAACGGCAGTGCATTTAGAAGAATTCAGTTATCTTATATTTAGGTATAAAGTCGATTTTCTTGTATATACACATTTAGCAATCGATATCGAAATGCTTCAAATCATTACTTTAACATATTTAAGTTAATAAACCTTCTTTAAGGAACGGAAGTTGGCATAAAGCCATGGCGACATAACGACAATACATTTGGAAGAATTCCGTAGTCTTATATTTATGTATAAAGTCGATTTTCTTGTATACACACATTTAGCTATTGATATCGAAATGCTTCAAATCATTAGTTTAACATATTTAAGTTAATTAACCTTCTTTAACGTAATGAAGGTGATATAAAGCCATGGCGGCATAACGACAGTGCAGGTAGAAGAGTTTCGTAATCTTATATTTAGGTATATAGTCGATTTTTTTGTATTTACACATTTAGCTATCGATATCGAAAATCTTCAAATCATTAGTTTAACATATTTAAGTTAGTTAACCTTCCTTAACGTAATTAAGGTGATATAAAGCCATGGCGGCATAACGACAGTGCAGGTAGAAGAGTTTCGTAATCTTATATTTAGGTATATATTCGATTTTCTTGTAATTACACATTTAGCAATCGATATCGAAAATCTTCCAATCATTATTTTAACATATTTAAGTTAGTAAACCTTCCTTAACGTAACGAAGGTGATATAAAGCCATGGCGGCATAACGACAGTGCAGGTAGAAGAGTTTCGTAATCTTATATTTAGGTATATAGTCGATTTTTTTGTATTTACACATTTAGCAATCGATATCGAAAATCTTCAAATCATTAGTTTAACATATTTAAGTTAGTAAACCTTCCTTAACGTAACGAAGGTGATATAAAGCCATGGCGGCATAACGACAGTGCAGGTAGAAGAGTTTCGTAATCTTATATTTAGGTATATAGTCGATTTTCTTGTATTTACACATTTAGCAATCGATATCGAAAATCTTCAAATCATTAGTTTAACATATTTAAGTTAGTTAACCTTCTTTAACGTATTGAAGTTGATATAAAGCCATGGCGGCATAACGACAGTAGATTTGGAGGAATTCCGTAATCTTATATTTAGGTATAAAGTCGATTTTGTTGTACTTACACATTTAGCAATCGATATCGAAAATCTTCAAATCATTAGTTTAACATATTTAAGTTAAGGTATAAAGTCGATTTTCATGTATATACACATTTAGCTATCGATATCGAAATTCTTCAAATCATTAGTTTAACATATTTAAGTTAATTAACCTTCTTTAACGTATTGAAGTTGATATAAAACCATAGCGGCGTAACGACAGTACATTTGGAAGAATTCCGCAGTCTTATACTTAGGTATAAAGTCAATTTTCTTGTATATAAACATTTAGCAATCGATAACGAAATACTTCAAATCATTAGTTTAACATATCTAAGTTAATTAACCTTCTTTAGCGATCTAAAGTTGACATATAGCCATGGCGGCATAACGGCAGTGCATTTAGAAGAATTCCGTAATCTTATATTTAGGTATAAAGTCGATTTTCATGTATATACACATTTAGCTATCGATATCGAGATGCTTCAAATCATTCGTTTAACATATTTATGTTAATAAACCTTCTTTAACGATCTGAAGTTGGCATATAGCCATGGCGGCATAACGGCAGTGCATGTAGAAGAATTCCGTAATCTTATATTTAGGTATAAAGTCGATTTTGTTGTATATACACATTTAGCAGTCGATATCGAAATGCTTCAAATCATTAGTTTAACATATTTCAGTTAACAAACCTTCTTTATCTTACTGAAGTATACATAAAGCCATAACGGTATAACGGCAATGCACTTGGAAGAATTCTGTAATCTTATATTTAGGTATAAAGTCGATTTTCTTGTAAATACTCATTTAGCAATCGATATCGAAATGCTTTAAATCATTAGTTTAACATATTTAAGTTAATAAAGCTTCTTTAGAAGAACTCCGTTAGCTTATACTAAGGTATAAAGTCGACTTTCTTGTATATACACATTTAGCAATCGATACCGAAATGCTTCAAATCATTAGTTTAACATATTTAAGTTAATTAACCTTCTTTAACGTATTAAAGTTGACATAAAGCCATGGCGGCATAACGGCAGTGCATTTAGAAGAATTCCGTTATCTTATATTTAGGTATAAAAACGATTTTGTTGTATATATACATATAGCAATCGATATCGAAATGCTTCAAATCATTAGTTTAACACATTTAAGTTAATTAACCTTCTTTAACGTATTGAAGTTGATATAAAGCTATGGCGGCATAACGGCAGTTCATTTAGAAGAATTCCGTAATCTTATATTTAGGTATAAAGTCGATTTTGTTGTAAATACACATTTAGCAATCGATATCGAAATTCTTCAAATCATTAGTTTAACATATTTAAGTTAATTAACCTTCTTTAACGTATTGAAGTTGATATAAAGCTATGGCGGCATAACGACCGTACATTTGGAAGAATTCCGTAATCTTATGTTTAGGTATAAATACGACTTTCTTGTGTATACACATTTAGCAATCGATATCGAAATGCTTCAAATCATTAGTTTAACATATTTAAGTTAATTAACCTTCTTTAATGTATTGAAGTTGACATAAAGCCATGGCGGCATAACGGCAGTGCATTTAGAAGAAATCCGTTATCTTATATTTAGGTATAAAGTCGATTTTGTTGTATATACACATTTAGCAATCGATATCGAAATGCTTCAAATCATTAGTTTAACATATTTCAGTTAACTAACCTTCTTTATCTTACTGAAGTTTACATAAAGCCATAACGGTATAACGGCAGTGCATTTGGAAGAATTCCGTAAACTTATATTTAGGTATAAAGTCGATTTTTTTTTATATACATATTTAGCAATCGATACCGAGATGCTTCGCCTCATTAGTTTAACATATTTAAGTTAAAAAACTTTCTTTAACAAACTGATTTTGGCATAAAGCTATGGCGGCATAAGGGCAGTGCATGTAGAATAATTCCGTTATATTATATTTAATTATAAAGCCGATTTTCTTGTATATACACAGTTAGCAATCGATACCGAAATGCTTCAAATCATTTGTTTAACGTATTTAAGTTAATAAACCTTCTTTAACGCACTGAAGTCTACATAAAGCCTTAACGGCATAACGGCAGTGCATTTAGAAGAATTCAGTTATCTTATATTTAGGTATAAAGTCGATTTTCTTGTATATACACATTTAGCAATCGATATCGAAATGCTTCAAATCATTACTTTAACATATTTAAGTTAATAAACCTTCTTTAACGAACGGAAGTTGGCATAAAGCCATGGCGACATAACGACAATACATTTGGAAGAATTCCGTAGTCTTATATTTATGTATAAAGTCGATTTTCTTGTATACACACATTTAGCTATCGATATCGAAATGCTTCAAATCATTAGTTTAACATATTTAAGTTAATTAACCTTCTTTAAAGTAATGAAGGTGATATAAAGCCATGGCGGCATAACGACAGTGCAGGTAGAAGAGTTTCGTAATCCTATATTTAGGTATATTGACGATTTTTTTGTATTTACACATTTAGCAATCGATATCGAAAATCTTCAAATCATTAGTTTAACATATTTAAGTTAGTTAACCTTCCTTAACGTAATTAAGGTGATATAAAACCATGGCGGCATAACGACAGTGCAGGTAGAAGAGTTTCGTAATCTTATATTTAGGTATATATTCGATTTTCTTGTAATTACACATTTAGCAATCGATATCGAAAATCTTCAAATCATTAGTTTAACATATTTAAGGTAGTAAACCTTCCTTAACGTAACGAAGGTGATATAAAGCCATGGCGGCATAACGACAGTGCAGAAAGAAGAGTTTCGTTATCTTATATTTAGGTATATAGTCGATTTTTTTGTATTTACACATTTAGCAATCGATATCGAAAATCTTCAAATCATTAGTTTAACATATTTAAGTTAGTAAACCTTCCTTAACGTAACGAAGGTGATATAAAGCCATGGCGGCATAACGACAGTGCAGGTAGAAGAGTTTCGTAATCTTATATTTAGGTATATAGTCGATTTTCTTGTATTTACACATTTAGCAATCGATATCGAAAATCTTCAAATCATTAGTTTAACATATTTAAGTTAGTTAACCTTCCTTAACGTAATGAAGGTGATATAAAGCCATGGCGGCATAACGACAGTGCATTTAGAAGAATTCCGTTATCTTATATTTAGGTATAAAGTCGATTTTGTTGTATATACGCATTTAGCAATCGATATCGAAATGCTTCAAAGCATTAGGTTAACATATTTAAGTTAATTAACGTTCTTTAACGTATTGAAGTTGATATAAAACCATAGCGGCGTAACGACAGTACATTTGGAAGAATTCCGCAGTCTTAAACTTAGGCATAAAGTCAATTTTCTTGTATATAAACATTTAGCAATCGATAACGAAATACTTCAAATCATTAGTTTAACATATCTAAGTTAATTAACCTTCTTTAGCGATCTAAAGTTGACATATAGCCATGGCGGCATAACGGCAGTGCATTTAGAAGAATTCCGTAATCTTATATTTAGGTATAAAGTCGATTTTCATGTATATACACATTTAGCTATCGATATCGAGATGCTTCAAATCATTCGTTTAACATATTTATGTTAATAAACCTTCTTTAACGATCTGAAGTTGGCATATAGCCATGGCGGCATAACGGCAGTGCATGTAGAAGAATTCCGTAATCTTATATTTAGGTATAAAGTCGATTTTGTTGTATATACACATTTAGCAATCGATATCGAAATGCTTCAAATCATTAGTTTAACATATTTCAGTTAACAAACCTTCTTTATCTTACTGAAGTTTACATAAAGCCATAACGGTGTAACGGCAGTGCATTTGGAAGAATTCCGTAAACTTATATTTAGGTATAAAGTCGATTTTATTTTATATGCATATTAAGCAATCGATATCGAGATGCTTCACCTCATTAGTTTAACATATTTAAGTTAATAAACCTTCTTTAACAAACTGAAGTTGGCATAAAGCTATGGCGGCATAAGGGCAGTGCATGTAGAATAAGTCCGTTATCTTATATTTAATTATAAAGCCGATTTTCTTGTATATACACATTTAGCAATCGATACCGAAATGCTTCAAATCATGAGTTTAACATATTTAAGTTAATAAACCTTCTTTAACGCACTGAAGTCTACATAAAGCCTTAACGGCATAACGGCAGTGCATTTAGAAGAATTCAGTTATCTTATATTTAGGAATAAAGTCGATTTTCTGGTATATACACATTTAGCAATCGATATCGAAATGCTTCAAATCATTACTTTAACATATTTAAGTTAATAAACCTTCTTTAACGAACGGAAGTTGGCATAAAGCCATGGCGAGATAACGACAATACATTTGGAAGAATTCCGTAGTCTTATATTTATATATAAAGTCGATTTTCTTGTATACACACATTTAGCTATCGATATCGAAATGCTTCAAATCATTGGTTTAACATATTTAAGTTAATTAACCTTCTTTAACGTAATGAAGGTGTTATAAAGCCATGGCGGCATAACGACAGTGCAGGTAGAAGAGTTTCGTAATCTTATATTTAGGTATATAGTCGATTTTCTTGTATTTACACATTTAGCAATCGATATCGAAAATCTTCAAATCATTAGTTTAACATATTTAAGTTAGTTAACCTTCCTTAACGTAATGAAGGTGATATAAAGCCATGGCGGCATAACGACAGTGCAGGTAGAAGAGTTTCGTAATCTTATATTTAGGTATATAGTCGATTTTCTTGTATTTACACATTTAGCAATCGATATCGAAAATCTTCAAATCATTAGTTTAACATATTTAAGTTAGTTAACCTTCCTTAACGTAATGAAGGTGATATAAAGCCATGGCGGCATAACGACAGTGCATTTAGAAGAATTCCGTTATCTTATATTTAGGTATAAAGTCGATTTTGTTGTATATACGCATTTAGCAATCGATATCGAAATGCTTCAAAGCATTAGTTTAACATATTTAAGTTAATTAACCTTCTTTAACGTATTGAAGTTGATATAAAACCATAGCGGCGTAACGACAGTACATTTGGAAGAATTCCGCAGATTTATATTTAGGTATAGAGTCAATTTTCTTGTATATAAACATTAAGCAATCGATAACGAAATGCTTCAAATCATTAGTTTAACATATCTAAGTTAATTAACCTTCTTTAGCGATCTGAAGTTGGCATATAGCCATGGCGGCATAACGGCAGTGCATGTAGAAGAATTCCGTAATCTTATATTTAGGTATAAAGTCGATTTTCTTGTATATACACATTTAGCTATCGATATCGAGATGCTTCAAATCATTCGTTTAACATATTTATGTTAATAAACTTTCTTTAACGATCTGAAGTTGGCATATAGCCATGGCGGCATAACGGCAGTGCATGTAGAAGAATTCCGTAATCATATATTTAGGTATAAAGTCGATTTTCTTGTATATACACATTTAGCTATCGATATCGAAATTTTTCATATCATTAGTTTAACATATTAAGTAAATAAACGCTTTTTACCTTACTGAAGTCTACATAAGCCTTAACGGTATAAAGGCAGTGCATTTAGAAGAATTCCGTAATGTTATAATATTATGTTTAGGTATAAAGTCAATTTTCTTGTATATACACATTTAGCAATCGATATCGAAATGCTTAAAATAACTGGTTTAGCATATTTAAGTTAATTTACCTTCTTTATCTTACTGAAGTTTACATAAAGCCATAACGGCAGTATATTTATATGAGTTCCGTTATCTTATATTTAGGTATAGAGTCGATTTTGTTGTACATACACATTTAGCAATCGATATCGAAATGCTTCAAATCATTAGTTTAACATATTTAAGTTAATAAACCTTCTTTAACGTATTGAAGTTGATATAAAGCCATGGCGGCATAACGACAGTACATTTCGAAGAATTCCGTAGTCTTATATTTAGGTATAAAGTCGATTTTCTGGTATATATGCATTAAGAAATCGATATCGGATAACTGGTCAAGAAAATCGACTTTATACCTAAATATAAGATAACGGAATTCTTCTACTTGCACTGCCGTTATGCCGCCATAGCTTTATGGCAACTTCAGATCGTTAAAGGAGGATTATTAAAATAAATATGTTAAACTAATGAGTTGAAGCATCTCGATATCGATCGCTAAATGTGTATATACAAGAAAATCGACTTTTTACGTAAATATAAGACTACGGAATTCTTCCAAATGTACTGCCGTTATGCCGCCATGGCTTTATATCAACTTCAATACGTTAAAGAAGGTTAATTAACTTAAATATGTTAAACTAATGATTTGAAGCATTTCGATATCGTTTGCTAAATGCGTATATACAACAAAATCGACTTTATACCTAAATATAAGATTACGGAATTCATATAAATATACTGCCGTTATGGCTTTATGTAAACTTCAGTAAGATAAAGAAGGTTAATTAACTTAAATATGCTAAACCAGTTATTTTAAGCATTTCGATATCGATTGCTAAATGTGTATATACAAGAAAATTGACTTTATACCTAAACATAAAATTATAACATTACGGAATTCTTCTAAATGCACTGCCTTTATACCGTTAAGGCTTATGTAGACTTCAGTAAGGTAAAAAGCGTTTATTTACTTAATATGTTAAACTAATGATATGAAAAATTTCGATATCGATAGCTAAATGTGTATATACAAGAAAATCGACTTTATACCTAAATATAAGATTACGGAATTCTTCTACATGCACTGCCGTTATGCCGCCATGGCTATATGCCAACTTCAGATCGCTAAAGAAGGTTAACTAACTTAAATATGTTAAACGAATAATTTGAAGAATTTCGATATCGATAGATAAATGTGGATATACAAGAAAATCGACTTTTTACCTGAATATAAGATCACGAAATTCTTCCAAATGCACTGCCGTTATACCGTTTTGGCGTTATGTAAACTTCAGTAAGATAAAGAAGGTTAATTAACTTAAATATGTTAAAATAATGATTTGAAGCATTTCGATATCGATTGCTTAATGTGTATATACAACAAAATCGACTTTATACCTAAATACAAGATTACG
>JAPZAG010001071.1:0-41724 GCA_027475135.1 Bactrocera correcta | reverse complement strand
TATCGATATCGAAATGCTTCAAATCATTAGTTTAACATATTAAGTTAATAAACATTTTTTAGCTAACTAAAATCTTCATAAAGCCTTAGCGGTATAACGGCAGTGCATTTAGAAGAATTCCGTAATGTTATAATTTTATATTTAGGTGTAAAGTCGATTTTCTTGTATTTACACATTTAGCAGTTGATATCGAAATGCTTCAAACCATTAGTTTAACATATTTAAAATAATTAACCTTCTTTAACGTATCGAAGTTGATACAAAGCCATAACGACAGTACATTTGGAAGAATTCCGTAGTCTTATATTTAGGTATAAAGTCGATTTTCTTGAATATATGCATTAAGCATTCGATATCGAAATGCTTCAAATCATTAATTTAACATATTTAAGTTAATAAACCTTCTTTAACGCACTGAAGTCTACATAAAGCGTTAACGGCATAACGGCAGTGCATTTAGAAAAATTCCGTTATCTTATATTTAGGTATAAATTCGATTTTCTTGTATATACATATTTGGCAAGCGATATCGAAATGCTTCAAATCATTAGTTTAACATATTTAAGTTAATTAACCTTCTTTAACGTATTGAAGTTTATAAAGAGCCATGGCGGCATAACGACAGTACATTTGGAAGAATTCCGTAGTCTTATATTTAGGTATAAAGTCGATTTTCTTGTATATATGCATTAAGCAATCGATATCGAAATGCTTCAAACCATTAGTTTAACATATCTAAGTTAATAAACCTTCTTTAACTCACTGAAGTATACATAAAGCCATAACGGCATAACGGCAGTGCATTTAGAAGAATTCCGTTATCTTATATTTAGATATAAATTCGATTTTCTTGTATATACACATTTAGCAATCGATATCGAAATGCTTCAACTCATTAGTTTAACATATTTAAGTTAATAAACCTTCTTTAACGTTCTGAAGTTGGCATAACGGCAGTGGATGTAGAAGAATTCCATAATCTTATATTTAGGTATAAAGTCGATTTTCGCTTATATACATATTTAGCTATCGTATCGAAATGCTTCAAATCATTAGTTTAACATATTAAGTTAATAAACAGTTTTTAGCATACTGAAGTCTACATAAAGCCTTAACGGTATAACGGCA
This sequence comes from Bactrocera correcta, assembly GCA_027475135.1. Lineage (NCBI taxonomy): Eukaryota > Metazoa > Arthropoda > Insecta > Diptera > Tephritidae > Bactrocera > Bactrocera correcta. The sequence continues at coordinate 40,596 of JAPZAG010001071.1, read as the reverse complement.
GTGCATTTAAAAGAATTCCGTAATGTTATAATTTTATATTTAGGTGTAAAGTCGATTTTCTTGTATTTACACATTTAGCAGTCGATATCGAAATGCTTCAAACCATTGATTTACATATTTAAGTTAATTAACCTTCTTTAACGTATTGAAGTTGATAAAGAGCCATGGCGGCATAACGACAGTACCTTTGGAAGAATTCCGTAGTCTTATATTTAGGTATAAAGTCGATTTTCTTGAATATACACATTTAGCAGCCGATATTGAAATGATTCAAATCATTAGTTTAACATATTTAAGTTAATTAACCTTCTTTAACGCACTTAAGTCTACATAAAGCCCTAATGGCATAACGGCAGTGCATTTAGATGAATTCCATAATGTTATAATTTTATATTTAGGTATAAAGTCGATTTTCTTGTATATATGCATTAAGCAATCGATATCGAAATGCTTCAAACCATTAGTTTAACATATCTAAGTTAATAAACCTTCTTTAACTCACTGAAGTATACATAAAGCCATAACGGCATAACGGCAGTGCATTTAGAAGAATTCCGTTATCTTATATTTAGGTATATATTCGATTTTCTTGTATGTACACATTTAGCAATCGATATCGAAATGCTTCAACTCATTAGTTTAACGCATTTAAGTTAATAAACCTTCTTTAAACGATCTGAAGTTGGCATAACGGCAGTGGATGTAGAAGAATTCCATAATCTTATATTTAGGTATATTGTGTGTATATTCAAGAAAATCGATTTTATACCTAAATATAAGACTACGGAATTCTTCCAAAGGTACTGTCGTTATGCCGCCATGGCTCTTTATCAACTTCAATACGTTAAAGAAGGTTAATTAACTTAAATATGTTAAACTAATGATTTGAAACATTTCGATATCGCTTGCTAAATGTGTATATACAAGAAAATCGAATTTATATCTAAATATAAGATAACGGAATTCTTCTAAATGCACTGCCGTTATGCCGTTATGGCTTTATGTATACTTCAGTGAGTTAAAGAAGGTTTATTAACTTAGATATGTTAAACTAATGGTTTGAAGCATTTCGATATCGATTGCTTAATGCATATATACAAGAAAATCGACTTTATACCTAAATATAAGACTATGGAATTCTTCCAAATGTACTGTCGTTATGCCGCCATGGCTCTTTATAAACTTCAATACGTTAAAGAAGGTTAATTAACTTAAATATGTTAAACTAATGGTTTGAAGCATTTCGATATCGACTGCTAAATGTGTAAATACAAGAAAATCGAATATATACCTAAATATAAGATAACGGAATTTTTCTATATGCACTGCCGTTATGCCGTTAACGCTCTGTGTAGACTTCAGTGCGTTAAAGAAGGTTTATTAACTTAAATATGTTAAACTAATGAATTGAAGCATTTCGATATCGATTGCTAAGTGCAGTATATACAAGAAAATCGACTTTATACCTAAATATAAAATTATAACATTATGGAATTCATCTAAATGCACTGCCGTTATGCCATTAGGGCTTTATGTAGACTTAAGTGCGTTAAAGAAGGTTAATTAACTTAAATATGTTAAACTAATGATTTGAATCATTTCAATATCGGCTGCTAAATGTGTATATTCAAGAAAATCGACTTTATACCTAAATATAAAATTATAACATTACGGAATTCTTCTAAATGCACTGCCGTTATGCCGTTATGGCTTTATGTAGACTTCAGTGAGTTAAAGAAGGTTTATTAACTTAAATATGTTAAACTAATGGTTTGAAGCATTTCGATATCGATTGCTTAATGCCTATATACAAGAAAATCGACTTTACACCTAAATATAAAATTATAACATTACGGAATTCTTCTAAATGCACTGCCGTTATACCGTTAAGGCTTTATGTAGACTTCAGTAAGCTGAAAATGTTTATTAACTTAATATGTTAAACTAATGATTTGAAGCATTTCGATATCGATAGCAAAATATGTATATACAAGAAAATCGACTTTATACCTAAATATAAGATTATGGAATTCTTCTACGTGCACTGCAGTTATGCCTCCATGGCTATATGCCCACTTCAGATCGTTAAAAAAGGTTTATTAACTTAAATATGTTAAACTAGTGAGCTGAAGCATTTCGATATCGATTGCTAAATGTGTATATACAAGTTTAAATATGCCGTTATGGCTTTATTTAAACTTCAGTAAGATAAAGAAGGTTAATTAACCTAAATATGCTAAACCAGTTATTTTAAGATTTTCGATATCGATTGCTAAATGTGTAAATCCAAGAAAATCGACTACATACCTAAATATAAGATTACGGAATTGTTCTACATGCAGTGCCGTTATGGCGCCATGGCTTTACGTTAACTTCAGGCGTTAAAGAAGCTTTATTAACTTAAATATGTTAAACTAATGATTTGAAGCATTTCGATATCGATTGCTAAATGAGTATATACAAGAAAATCGAATTCATACCTAAATATAAGATTACGTAATTCTTCTAAATGCACTGCCGTTATGCCGTTATGGCTTTCTATTAACTTCAGTTCGTTAAAGAAGGTTTATTAACTTAAATATGTTAAACCAGTTATTTGAAGCATTTCGATATCGAATGCTTAATGTGTCGATATCGAAATGCTTCAAATCATTAGTTTAACATATTTAAGTTAACAAACCTTCTTTAACGAACTGAAGTTGACATAAAGCCATGGCGGATTAACGGCAATGCATTTGGAAGAATTCCGCTATCCTATGTTTATGTACAAAGTAAAGTTTCTTGTACTAGCACATTTAGCAATCGATATCGAAATGCTTCAAATCATTAGTTTAACATATTTAAGTTAAATTACCTTCTTTAACCTACCGAAGGTGACATGAAGCCATGGCGGCATAACGGCAGTGCAGTTAGAAGAATTCCATAATCTTATATTTAGGTATAAATTCGATTTTCTTGTATATACTCATTTAGCAATCGATATCGAAATGCTTAAAAATATTAGTTTAACATATTTAAGTTAATTAACCCTCTTTTTCATACTGAAGTCTACAAAAGCCTTAACGGCATAACGGCAGTGCATGTAGAAGAATTCCGTTATCTTTTATTTAGGTATAAAGTCGATATTGTTGTACACACACGTATAGCAATCTATATCGAAATGCTTTAAATCATTAGTTTTACATTTTCAAGTTATTTATAATAAACCTTCTTTAACGCACTGAAGTGTACATAAAGCCTTAACGGTATAACTGCAGTGCATTTAAAAGAATTCCGTAATCTTATATTTAGGTACAAAGTCGATTTTATTGTATTTACATATTTAGCAATCGATATCGAAATGCTTCAAATCATAAGTTTAACATATTTATGTTAATTATTCCCCTCTATCTTACTGAAGTCTACATAAAGCCTTAACGGCATAACGGCAGTGCGTTTAGAAGAATTCCGTTATCTTATATTAAGGCATAAATTCGATTTTCTTGTATATACACATTTAGCAAGCGATATCGAAATGTTTCAAATCATTAGTTTAACATATTTAAGTTAATAAAGCTTCTTTAACGCACTGAAGTTAACATAAAGCCATGGGGGCATAACGGCAGTGCATGTAGAAGAATTCCGTAATCTTATATTCAGGTATAAAGTCGATTTTCTTGTATATACACATTTAGCTATGAGGTCTACATAAAGCCTTAACGGTATAACGGCAGTGCATTTAGAAGAAATCCGTAATGTTATAATTTTATATTTAGGTATAAAGTCGATTTTGTTGTATTTACACATTTAGAAGTCGATATCGAAATGCTTCAAACTATTAGTTTAACATATTTAAAATAATTAACCTTCTTAAACGTATTGTAGTTGATACAAACCATGGCGGCATAACGACAGTACATTTGGAAGAATTCCGTAATCTTATATTTGGGTATATGTAAAGTCGATTTTCTTGTATATACACGTTTAGCAATCGATATCGAAATGCTTCAAATCATTAGTTTTACATTTTCAAGTTATTTATCTTAAACCTTCTTTAACACACTAAAGTCTACATAAAGCCTTAACGGTATAACTGCAGTGCATTTAGAAGAATTCCGTAATCTTATATTAAGGTAAAAAGTCGATTTTCTTGTATTTACATATTTAGCAATCGATATCGAATTGCTCCAAAACATTAGTTTAACATATTTTAGTTAATTAACCATCCTTAACGTATTGAAAGTGAAATAAAGCCTTGGCGGCGTAATGACAGTAATTTGGAAGAATTCCGTAATCTTATATAAAGGTATAAAGTCGATTTTTTTGTACATACACATTTAGCAATCGATATCGAAATGCTTCAAATCATTTATTAAACGTATTTAAGGTACTTAACCCACTTTTTCTTACTGAAGTCTGCAAAAGCCTTAACGGCATAACGGCAGTGCATTTAGAAGAATTACGTAATCTTATATTTAGGTATGAATTCGATTTTCTTGTACATACTCATTTAGCAATCGATATCGAAATGCTTCAAATCATTAGTTTAACATATTTAAGTTAATAAAACTTCTTAAACGATCTGAAGTGGGCATATAGCCATGGAGGCAAAACTGCAGTGCACGTGGAAGAATTCCATAATCTTATATTTAGGTATAAAGTCGACTTTCTTGTATATACATATTTAGCTATCGATATCGAAATGCTTCAAATCATTAGTTTAACATATTAAGTTAATAAACAGTTTTTAGCATACTGAAGTCTACATAAAGCCTTAACGGTATAACGGCAGTGCATTTAAAAGAATTCCGTAATGTTATAATTTTATATTTAGGTGTAAAGTCGATTTTCTTGTATTTACACATTTAGCAGTCGATATCGAAATGCTTCAAACCATTGATTTACATATTTAAGTTAATTAACCTTCTTTAACGTATTGAAGTTGATAAAGAGCCATGGCGGCATAACGACAGTACCTTTGGAAGAATTCCGTAGTCTTATATTTAGGTATAAAGTCGATTTTCTTGAATATACACATTTAGCAGCCGATATTGAAATGATTCAAATCATTAGTTTAACATATTTAAGTTAATTAACCTTCTTTAACGCACTTAAGTCTACATAAAGCCCTAATGGCATAACGGCAGTGCATTTAGATGAATTCCATAATGTTATAATTTTATATTTAGGTATAAAGTCGATTTTCTTGTATATATGCATTAAGCAATCGATATCGAAATGCTTCAAACCATTAGTTTAACATATCTAAGTTAATAAACCTTCTTTAACTCACTGAAGTATACATAAAGCCATAACGGCATAACGGCAGTGCATTTAGAAGAATTCCGTTATCTTATATTTAGGTATATATTCGATTTTCTTGTATGTACACATTTAGCAATCGATATCGAAATGCTTCAACTCATTAGTTTAACGCATTTAAGTTAATAAACCTTCTTTAACGATCTGAAGTTGGCATAACGGCAGTGGATGTAGAAGAATTCCATAATCTTATATTTAGGTATATTGTGTGTATATTCAAGAAAATCGACTTTATACCTAAATATAAGACTACGGAATTCTTCCAAAGGTACTGTCGTTATGCCGCCATGGCTCTTTATCAACTTCAATACGTTAAAGAAGGTTAATTAACTTAAATATGTTAAACTAATGATTTGAAACATTTCGATATCGCTTGCTAAATGTGTATATACAAGAAAATCGAATTTATATCTAAATATAAGATAACGGAATTCTTCTAAATGCACTGCCGTTATGCCGTTATGGCTTTATGTATACTTCAGTGAGTTAAAGAAGGTTTATTAACTTAGATATGTTAAACTAATGGTTTGAAGCATTTCGATATCGATTGCTTAATGCATATATACAAGAAAATCGAATTCATACCTAAATATAAGATTACGTAATTCTTCTAAATGCACTGCCGTTATGCCGTTATGGCTTTCTATTAACTTCAGTTCGTTAAAGAAGGTTTATTAACTTAAATATGTTAAACCAGTTATTTGAAGCATTTCGATATCGAATGCTTAATGTGTCGATATCGAAATGCTTCAAATCATTAGTTTAACATATTTAAGTTAACAAACCTTCTTTAACGAACTGAAGTTGACATAAAGCCATGGCGGATTAACGGCAATGCATTTGGAAGAATTCCGCTATCCTATGTTTATGTACAAAGTAAAGTTTCTTGTACTAGCACATTTAGCAATCGATATCGAAATGCTTCAAATCATTAGTTTAACATATTTAAGTTAAATTACCTTCTTTAACCTACCGAAGGTGACATGAAGCCATGGCGGCATAACGGCAGTGCAGTTAGAAGAATTCCATAATCTTATATTTAGGTATAAATTCGATTTTCTTGTATATACTCATTTAGCAATCGATATCGAAATGCTTCAAAATATTAGTTTAACATATTTAAGTTAATTAACCCTCTTTTTCATACTGAAGTCTACAAAAGCCTTAACGGCATAACGGCAGTGCATGTAGAAGAATTCCGTTATCTTTTATTTAGGTATAAAGTCGATATTGTTGTACACACACGTATAGCAATCTATATCGAAATGCTTTAAATTATTAGTTTTACATTTTCAAGTTATTTATAATAAACCTTCTTTAACGCACTGAAGTGTACATAAAGCCTTAACGGTATAACTGCAGTGCATTTAAAAGAATTCCGTAATCTTATATTTAGGTACAAAGTCGATTTTATTGTATTTACATATTTAGCAATCGATATCGAAATGCTTCAAATCATAAGTTTAACATATTTATGTTAATTATTCCCCTCTATCTTACTGAAGTCTACATAAAGCCTTAACGGCATAACGGCAGTGCGTTTAGAAGAATTCCGTTATCTTATATTAAGGCATAAATTCGATTTTCTTGTATATACACATTTAGCAAGCGATATCGAAATGTTTCAAATCATTAGTTTAACATATTTAAGTTAATAAAGCTTCTTTAACGCACTGAAGTTAACATAAAGCCATGGCGGCATAACGGCAGTGCATGTAGAAGAATTCCGTAATCTTATATTCAGGTATAAAGTCGATTTTCTTGTATATACACATTTAGCTATGAGGTCTACATAAAGCCTTAACGGTATAACGGCAGTGCATTTAGAAGAAATCCGTAATGTTATAATTTTATATTTAGGTATAAAGTCGATTTTGTTGTATTTACACATTTAGAAGTCGATATCGAAATGCTTCAAACTATTAGTTTAACATATTTAAAATAATTAACCTTCTTAAACGTATTGTAGTTGATACAAACCATGGCGGCATAACGACAGTACATTTGGAAGAATTCCGTAATCTTATATTTGGGTATATGTAAAGTCGATTTTCTTGTATATACACGTTTAGCAATCGGTATCGAAATGCTTCAAATCATTAGTTTTACATTTTCAAGTTATTTATCTTAAACCTTCTTTAACACACTAAAGTCTACATAAAGCCTTAACGGTATAACTGCAGTGCATTTAGAAGAATTCCGTAATCTTATATTAAGGTAAAAAGTCGATTTTCTTGTATTTACATATTTAGCAATCGATATCGAAATGCTCCAAAACATTAGTTTAACATATTTTAGTTAATTAACCATCCTTAACGTATTGAAGGTGAAATAAAGCCATGGCGGCGTAACGACAGTAATTTGGAAGAATTCCGTAATCTTATATAAAGGTATAAAGTCGATTTTTTTGTACATACACATTTAGCAATCGATATCGAAATGCTTCAAATCATTAGTTAAACATATTTAAGGTACTTAACCCTCTTTTTCTTACTGAAGTCTGCAAAAGCCTTAACGGCATAACGGCAGTGCATTTAGAAGAATTACGTAATCTTATATTTAGGTATGAATTCGATTTTCTTGTACATACTCATTTAGCAATCGATATCGAAATGCTTCAAATCATTAGTTTAACATATTTAAGTTAATAAAACTTCTTAAACGTATTGAAGGTGATACAAAGCCATGGCGGCATAACGACAGTACATTTGGAACAATTCCGTAATCTTATATTTAGGTATAAAGTCGATTTTCTTGTATATACACATTTAGCAATCGATGCCGATATACTGTACATCATTAGTTTAACAGATTCAAGTTAATTAATCCTCTTTATCTTACTGAAGTCTACAAAAGACTTAACGGCATAACGGCAGTGCATTTGGAAGAGTTCCGTAATCTTATATTTAGGTATAAAGTCGATGTTTAGGCCAGCGCCTAATTTCTTTTTACCACCCTTAGTGAGTGTATAACAAACCATTGCCAGTTAGCTGTTAATAGTTTTCACTCAACGGTTAACAGCTTTCACTCAACTGGCAATGGTTTCGTTGAAATTCCCGGTTAGCAAGCGATTCTGCTTATCAGCTTGGCGCACTTTTTTCTAGAGAGCGATTCCGAGAAGACGTCGTCCACCGGCCACCACAACCAGCATCACCATAAATGTAAGTATTTTTTTGGTAATTATCAACTAATAAAATAAAAACCTTAAACATTTCAATTTGGTTATACGAAACACAAACTTTGTGGTTTTATTCATTAACTCACTTTTGTTTTCCCTTTTTTTTTTTCATATTCTCAACGATCGACGCATCGTCCACAAATTGACCCGTCGACCGTACGAGAATTATTCATGGTCCTTCGAGCCGGATAAGAACAAATATATTTTTCATCAGTTTTTTTGGCACTGTACACCAACGGAAAATTAACAAGAGCAAGTTTCCTCAAAATACCAATTGGAAGTCACGAGGCTCTGCACATAAATACAAACGAGGCGTTGCACACCAACGGACACATATCACCGATTCCTGTATCACTTCCCACCAACGCAGGCAAACCAGGTACGTGATTGCTTTAATATCACTTGGATGCCAATCGTTTAAAAAAAAAAAAAAAAAAGAAGATATACATATATAAAAATAGTTGGTTTAATTTATTGGTGACAAATCGTTTATAAAAGTGACAAAGTGACTAGTGTTTTTAGTGTTTCAGTGGAATAATTACAAAAGCAAAATCATCCGTAAGTGCACGGTTACGTTTACCGGATTTTGTGCGGTAATATTTTTTTTTTTTTCTCTCATATACATATCACTTGCGGCACTAATTTTTTGATTTTTATCATCTTTTCGATTCTGTGCGGTAATACTTTTTCACATATTTTCACATATCACTTACGGCACTAATTTTTTTTTGATTTTTATCATTTTTTTCGATTTTGTGCGGTAATACTTTTTCACATATTTTCACATATCACTTACGGCACTAATTTTTTTGATTTTTATCATTTTTTCGATTTTGTGCGGCAATACTTTTTACATATTTTCACATATCACTTACGGCACTGATTTTCTTTTGATTCTTTCTCTATTTGTTGAAGAAATTTCTGTTTTTGTTTCTTTTTTTCACTGAGACACTGCACTTTTTTCACCTTTAAACACTTTTATTTAACAAATTGATTTTCGTCGGCGTATCTTGGGTGGCGAGCCATATAAAGTGGCATCTTTATACATACGCACGTACGACTACACATATATATTCTCGTTTTTTGTTGGCAGTGGTGTGCTGCAATTCATATATATATTAAATAAAGTACCAAAGCCAGATATATTGCGATATCGGCTACTATAGTTAAAAATTTTGTTTGCTAAAATATATCGAATAAACTAAATATTATTGACCAGCCAGATATATTGCGATATCGGCTAAAACAGTCAAAAAATTTTCTTTTTTTCTATTTTCTTGTTTGGTTGGCAGTGGTGTGCTGCAAATAAAAATTTACAATAGTGGGGAATTATTTCCAAAACGATTCCCATATTCTCTAGATCAAAGTCTGCTCAGTCTTGAGTATTACTCTATTCCTTTAAATTTAAATTTGAATTTTCAATTCTTCTTGTCACTTATATCGAAACCATGGAAGCTTTCATGCGCTTAGTAGACTACGTTGTCGAATACGAGTCTGAATTCAGTGCTGCATCAAAGGACATCTCGAAGAACGCTCTTGTGATGCAACAAGACGAGCTGAGAGAGATGTGGTGCAAAGCGAAAGCTGCCCATGACGACCTCAACAGCAAAGGGGACATGTCCTCAAAGGACTATGCCCTTATTAAAAAAAAATTCAAGCTAGGTGGGCAATGCTACATACGTTGCATGGGGGCAATGAAGGATATGTCTGAGATCCTCTCAACCCCCAAAGACACCGAAAAATCTGCTGTGGTAGACAGTAACCACTCCCTTCCGCCTTGCGATACGGATGTTTTCAAAGGGGACTACCTTTCATGGCCAACATTCCGGGATATGTTCACGGCCGTATACATCAAAAGCACGCGCCTGTCACCTGTTGAGAAATTATACCATCTCAACAAAAAGACACAAGGGGAGGCGAAGGCTATTGTATCAAAATGCCCGCTAACAAATGATGGCTTTGCAATGGCGTGGAAGGGATTGACTGATATGTACGAGAATGAGCGAATTCTTGTCGAAACCCAAGTCGACATACTGCTCGACTTACCGTCAATCGACAAGGAGTGCTCAAGCTCGATAAAGTGGCTACAGCGGGAGATCAACAGCTGCATCTCCTGCCTGACAGCCAATAAAGTGGACATTGGGAACTGGGACCCAATCATAATCCGCATTTGTTCTAAGAGACTGCCACAGGCAACATTGGCCCTATGGGAACAGTCTGTAAAGAACAAGACCAAGACGTCGAAGTGGGAGGAATTGGACAACTTCCTCACGGATAGATACCGTGATTTGGAGGCAATAGAACGTGCCAAGAAATCGTCCAATTCCGTAAAGCCTGTCAGTGCACCCACACAGAATAAATACAACAACAATAGCCATCAGAACAGACTCGGCGCCTTCCAAGTAAGCGTTGAGAAATCGACATGTCTGATGTGCAAAAGTGCAGATCACAAATTAAGATCTTGCCCCATGTTTCTTAACATGGCACCAGCGGACAGAATCAAGTTTGCTAAGCGCAACAATCGCTGCATCAATTGCCTCGGCTTTGGGCATTTAGTGTCGCAATGCACCAGTGCATTCAACTGCAGCACGTGCCACGCGAGGCATCACACACTCCTACATATGAGGACAGTGCAGCCTAGCAGCCAAAGAGGCTCATCTACGCCATCGGACGAGATTCCGTCTACGTCCAGGCAAGCGCAGCAGAAGCGCAACTTCAACAAGACGAAAGGCAAGCCAACGACTCAAGTACAGTCGTGCTTCGCTAACAGCGACAAAGGTGTCTTGTTAGGAACGGCACAAATAAATATAAAGTACAGCGGCGTTACCTATGCCGCAAGAGCACTCATCGACTCCGGGTCAGAGTGCTCTTTCATCACAGAAAGGCTGAAGCGTAGAATCAACTTGCCAGTGCGGAAGATAAATGCCCAGGTGTCCGGCATCAACAACACCGTATCTGCGCAAGTGAAGGAAGCATGTAGTGTCGAGTTGCGGTCACCAATTGACCCACTTGTATCAATCACAACAAACATGATGGTTCTGCCGAAATTAACGGGAAACTTGCCGACTTGCCATATTAGCGCACTAACTCGGCAGGCTTTCCCAGATCTCACGTTGGCGGATAAGAGGTTCTTCGTCAATGAACCCGTGGACGTCATACTCGGTGGTGACGTCTATCCCCAGATTATGCTGGATGGTATACGCAAGAACGTGCTGGGATCACTCCTTGCGCTAGAGACCGTGTTCGGTTGGATAGTCACAGGGCGTGCTAATACAATTAAGCCAACCAACACTTGCGTCTCGTATTACAACGAAATATCGCTGGAAAAGCGGTTAGCTTCGTTCTGGGAGTTGGAAGAGATGTCCAAGGAGCGGAAGTTAAGCGAGGAGGACAGGTATTGCGAAGAGCTCTATAAGAAGACAACGAAGCGAAATGAAGACGGGAAGTACGTTGTATCGCTACCATTCAGGAAAGACTATCCGTTCAACATTAGTCTTGGTAGTTCCTTAAAGATTGCGTACTCCCAGTTTTATCGCAATGAAGCTCGGTTGTCCAGAGACGAAAACCTGCAAAAAGAATACAATAGAGTGTTAAACGAATATGTTGAGCTGGGTCATATGGCAAAGATACATACCAATCAAACGGCCGACTCTAGTGACAACTATTACCTGCCTCACCACGCCGTAAAGAAGGAAGAGAGCACATCGACAAAGGTGCGTGTGGTGTTCAATGCATCGCAAGCGACTTCAAACGGCACTTCGCTGAATGACATCCTTCTCCCCGGTCCAGTTCTTCAGGCAGATCTGACCATTTTAATTCTGCGATGGCGATTATTTAAATATGTCTTCAATAGCGATATTGAGAAGATGTATCGCCAAATCCTGTTGAAAGCTGATCAAACGAAGTACCAGCGAATCGTTTTCCGCAACCATCCGACCGAACAAACCAATATTTTTGAATTGAAGACGGTGACGTTCGGAATCAACTGCGCTCCTTATCTGGCAATAAGGACGTTACTCCAATTAGCTGACGACGTTGAAAGCTCACTACCAGTAGCCTCGAACATACTCAGGAAGTGCATGTATGTTGATGATGTCTTAGCAGGTGGACACTCTATAGAGGCTGCAACTAAAGCTAGGAATGAGATTAAAACAGCATTGGAGTCGGCAGGTTTCCCATTAAGAAAATGGACAGCCAACTGTGGGAAAATTTTACAAGGCCTTCCAAAAGACCACTTGCTTAACAAGGAGTTTTTAGACTTCGAAGACACAAGTGATGTCAAGGCTCTTGGGATAAGATGGAATGCGCATACTGACTTCTTTTATTTCAAAACAAAACCCATACTCAGCCCAGAATCGTATACAAAGAGAGCTATCCTCTCAGATATCGCCAAGCTATTTGACCCATTAGGATGGCTAGCGCCGATAATAGTCACGGCCAAAATGATAATGCAACATATTTGGTTAGAAGGAACACAATGGGACGAGGTTGTTTCTCCTACCACATTGGATCGTTGGAATACATTCTTGGACAACCACCGGTACATAAACAACATAAAAATTCCACGATGGGTCCACTTTTCGCCAACGGACGATGTGTCAATTCATGGTTTCTGCGATGCATCAGAGAAAGCATACGCAGCAACGGTCTACCTGCGCGTAAGGACAAGCAACGAAGTTTTCGTCAGCCTACTATTGGCAAAAACCAGAGTAGCGCCTGTCAAAACTGTATCTTTCCCCTTGGGCGGGCGCCGTATTACTGGCCGAAACAGTTGAATCTGTCGTCAGCAACCTGGAGCTGACTCATCTCAACCTTAAACTATGGACGGATTCGACCATCGTTCTCGCATGGATTCGCAAGCCACCATGTTCATGGTCAACGTTTGTATCCCATCGAGTGACGAAAATTATAGAAAAGGTTGGCAACGCAAATTGGAACCATGTCGATTCAGGATCTAACCCTGCAGACTTAGCCAGTCGGGGACTTATGGCACAGGATTTGGTGGAAAACACCTTGTGGTGGCAGGGACCTTCTTGGCTGCAAGAAGATCAATGCAAATGGCCATTACAACAAAACGACTACGAGACGACAATAGAGGAAAAACAGGTACGTGTACATGCTTGTACAACTATACAGGGGAATTCCAACGACATTCTTGACCGTTTTTCTAGTTTGCCAAGAGCTTTGAGAGTATTATCATATGTTATGAGATTCTCTCAAAGAACTCATCCAAACACAAAGGCTTCTTTTCAACAAAAGTCTTGCTTAATTTCATCCGAAGAAATTAAAGCAACGACAAGACGTTTGATAATAAATACGCAGAAGCAGAAATATGGTCAAGAGTATGGTTGTTTGAAATCCGCTAAGCCCATCGATGCAAAAAGTGAAATCCTCTCTCTTAATCCATTCCTCGATAAAGATGAAGTGATGAGAACTGGTGGCCGTCTCAGTGCGTCTCTCGATTTGTCATACAATGAGCGCCATCCAATTATCCTTCCATACAACTGCGCATTATCTCGTCTAATAATCCAGTTTATCCATCAAGTCTCTTTGCATGGAGAAAATCAGCTGATGTTACGGCTATCGCGAGCTCAGTATTGGATTCCAAGGGTGAAAAACTTGATTCGATCCATCATCCACAACTGTAAGACGTGCACGATCTTCAAAAAACGTGCTCAGACGCAACTCATGGGTGCACTTCCGTCCGAACGATCCACATTTTCACGCGCTTTTACCAATACGGGGATAGATTTCGCGGGTCCGTTTGAAATAAAAAGCTACCGTGGAAGAGGATGCCGTGTATCCAAAGGGTATGTCTGCCTGTTTGTCTGTTTTACAACAAGGGCCATCCACCTGGAGGCCACTACCGATTTATCAACACAGTCATTTTTAGCAGCTCTCTCTAGATTCGTTTCTAGAAGAGGTTGCCCTAAGAATATTTATTCTGACAATGGAACAAACTTCGTTGGAGCATCGAGATCCCTAAGGTCCGAACTTAAAGCCGTCATAGCCGATGCTCGCAACAATGCTATCTCAAAGTATAGCCACCAAGCTCTCACATGGCATTTCATACCTGCTGCAGCTCCTCATATGGGCGGACTTTGGGAAGCAGGTGTGAAAAGCTTTAAGAGTCATTTTCGGAAGGTTGCGTCTGGGCACAAATACACTCTTGAAGAGTTTAACACACTCTTATGCCGAATTGAGTCTTGCCTTAATTCGCGACCATTAAGCCCAGCCTCAAACGAACCTACCGATTTGGAGCCACTTACTCCAGGACATTTTTTGGTCGGCGGACATCTGATGGCCCCACCAGAACCGGAAAAAATAAAAATGAAATAGATGGCAAAAACTTAAGGCACTACATCAATCCTTCTGCAAAAGGTGGAAAACCGAATACCTAAATGAAATGCAGAAGCGCATTAAGTGGAAACATTCCAAAACAAATTTAAAGACAGGTGACCTTGTCGTCATCAAGGAAGACAATTTGTCACCGAACGAGTGGAGATTGGGTAGGATTGTCAATATACACCCAGGTGCTGATACCCGAGTACGAGTAGTTGACATTATCACGGAAAAAGGCCAAGTTACAAGACCCCTTGCCAAATTGGTCTTACTACCACCCTACGAGGAGAAGAAGGTGGATGCACACCCTACTCCACGCAACAGTTCCCTAGCCACATTGGAAGCCTAGCTTTCCGATATACTTACTACTATCCAAACAGAAAAAAAAAAAAGTTAACTTCGGGTTCACCGGAGCTAATATACCCTTCATAGGCGTATTTCTTTTAGGGACTACGTGTTCAGTTTGTATTGAAGCCATATGCCTATTTTTGCGGAGAATATGTTATCACCTAAAGCAGTGATATATGTCAAATTTCTTGAAGATATGTTGTCAAATGTGAAAGTTTTCCATACAAGAACTTGATTCCGATCGTTCAGTTTGTATGGCAGCTATATGTTATGTCCGTTATCAGTCGTTCCGACAAATGAGCAGCTTCTTAAAGAGAAAATGACGTTCGCAAAATTTTAAAATGATATGAAGAAAACTGAGGGACTATTTCGTATATATACAGACAGACGGACGTGGCTGGGTCAACAATTTCCGCTAATGTGTTCCTTTATATGTATGCATATGTATATAGTCTTTATTTTCATTAATTTACTTAGGTTTTGAATTGTTCAATATTCATGTAACAAGATCATCCCACATTTTGAAAGTATTATCAAAATTATACACTTGAGTAAAAGACGATTAATGATTAATATTCTAGGTAGGTACAAATGCTTTTTTCTACACTAGTTATGTTAAACCTACACATATACGTTGCAAATCTTCAAAGTGCATCGGTATATTGCTGTCAAACCACGCATGTATCAGTCTCACTTAGTCCAATAAAGGTGCTTAAAATTCAATTTTACGCGGAACTTACAACGTTTTTAGATGAATTTAACATGTGCATGTGTGTTACACATGCAAACGATTCAAATTATTGTTCTTATGTATTCCAATACGCTTTAAAACAATCATATTCAAAATCTGCACACCGTTTTATTTTTTCATTCATTTACACCGCATTTAAACATGCAACACACCTTATTACCAGACAATGCATAAATATAACACTATGGTATGCGAGTTTGCTATCCTGCTGATCAATAATTGTGGAAATGGATGTAATACCAAGTATATTTCCCGCGAACAATAAAAGCACCGGATAATTAAAATAGAAGAACATGCTCAACTATATCTGGCTAATATCGATAAATGTCTTACCCTCAGCGCTGCCTTCCTTACGCTGTTGGTGAATGCTTCCAACATGTTATCACCATGCCAGCCAGAGATGGCACGAATGCAACAGCAGCTGGATTGTAACCGATCTTCTTGATGTATGAGGATACTTCCTGCTTGATTTCCTCATAACAAGCCTCACTATATGGTGGTTTGGACGAATCCATCTTGTTGACACCAGCGATCAGTTGTTTCGCACCAGAGGTGAAATTAAGAAGAACGTTCTCACAAGTCTAATAAAAAGGGAAATATTTAAATAAATCAGCGAATTTCATTATAGTCATCTACTTACCTTTTCTCCCGGCTGTCAAATATCTTTGCGCACGTGCCCACACATAACCAAAATGCGGAATGTCAATCATGACATACGGTGATGCCATGCCGTCAGTTTTTAATTCCCCTTAAAAACTTTTTACAACAGTGAATCTAAAACTGTTGTCTCTCAAACTTTTGCTAGCAAATAGCTAAGTTGCAAACCGAAAGTCTCCTTCTACAGCAGCACATGTATGCATTGCCCTTGAATTTACTGAGCAAGAAGTATTTTAATGACAAGTAAGAGTTGAATATATTTACATTTTCGTTGGTGGCAGGTCACTTTGTCGAAAACATACGACAAATAAAACAATAACGATAACATAAATTTGATGGTAAAAGCAAAAATGTTTTTTATTTAATTATTATTTGCAACACTATGGTAAGGTAAGGCAGTTCACACCACATAAGGCCGCCTACACACTATGGTAATGTAAGGCAGTTCACACCACATAAGGCCGCCTCCACACTATGCAATATATGTATAATATAATTTATGCACTTTTTCTCGCCACCCAATCAGTTGTAGATAATATTCCAAACAACACAAAATCGTCAACAAATTCATTCCAGAAAGATGACTCGCTACAGTAGCTTGAAGAAGACCGCGGCGCTGCACCCAAACAGGTACCCGCTTTCTTGCACGCTGTGCAAAGGAAAGCATCCATTGCGGCTCTGCTCGTCCTTCCGGGGCCCAAAACACCGGAGGAGCGCCTAAGGGAGGCACTCATCGGAAAATATTGCATAAATTGCCTCGCGGTCAACCACCGGTCAGCAAACTGCCCCAGCGACGCACGGTGCCGGCGCTGCAACGAAAAGCACCACACGATGCTCCACATCGGCGAAAATACCCGTCGCCGCCCCGCAGTGCCTCAAATCCAATCATGGAGCGAACAAATAAGTTCCGATGATGCCCTCTCCATTGATGCATCAGACCCTGGAACGGAGACTAGGCCTCTCCAACCAGAACCGGAGGAAGGAGAACTCCTTGAAACCGGAGCGGAAACACGGCCTTTCCGCCCATCACAGCGAGGGGAAACGGAAACCCGGACTTTCCGCCCCCTTCTGCAACATGAACGTCGCGGACACAAACGCCGTCTGCGCCGTCGCCAAGCGCACAACCCGGCCAGACTGGAGACCAGGTCTCTCCAGCTGCACCGGGCTAGCTCCTTCAGAGCCGGGCTAACAAATCGAGCCGGCATAGTGGCTCATTCCTTGCTGCCAACGACAGCCATCTTACCGACGGCGGTAGTGAAGATCGAGGCAGGAGGACGCCTACACTTAATCAGGGCGCTCATAGACGCATGCGCCCCTACGTCGCTAATTGCGCGCGACCTAGCAGGAGAATTGAAACTAGAGCAGACGCATATCGGCGGTCAACGCGGCTGCCTTGTAGTACTGCGAGGCAGACACGGGACAAATACCCGCATATCAACACACGTGAGGACGTTGAACGGCTATATGCGCATCAGCCCGACCACCACGTTGGACTCCGACCTAGCAGCCCCATACACACACATCAAGCTGGCGGATCCAAATTTCTACAAGTCATCGCCGATACGCTTGGTGCTCGGCGCGGATGTGTATTCCCGCATCATGACCCAACAGGTCATGCCACAAACATTTGGGCAGCTCCTCGCTCAGGGCTCCATATTCGGCTGGGTACTTTCGGGTACGGCCCGGTACTAAATTAATCTATTTTAGTATTTTATTTTTTAACTTATTCTATTGTTTTTTTTGAATTCCAACTTAGAATAAGTATTGTTTTTTGGTTTTTTTAAAAATATATATAATTATAATAATGAAGAAATGAACGTAAACTATTTTCTATTTAGCTGTACTCATATTGTACCATAAATTTGTATATCGTTATGGTGGTCGATGGACATTTAATTTTTTTTTTGTTGCTCACCGCAAGGGGGCCGGTATGTTTAGGCCAGCGCCTAATTTCTTTTTACCACCCCTAGTGAGTGTATAACAAACCATTGCCAGTTAGCTGTTAATAGTTTTCACTCAACGGTTAACAGCTTTCACTCAACTGGCAATGGTTTCGTTGAAATTCCCGGTTAGCAAGCGATTCTGCTTATCAGCTTGGCGCACTTTTTTCTAGAGAGCGATTCCGAGAAGACGTCGTCCACCGGCCACCACAACCAGCATCACCATAAATGTAAGTATTTTTTTGGTAATTATCAACTAATAAAATAAAAACCTTAAACATTTCAATTTGGTTATACGAAACACAAACTTTGTGGTTTTATTCATTAACTCACTTTTGTTTTCCCGTTTTTTTTTCATATTCTCAACGATCGACGCATCGTCCACAAATTGACCCGTCGACCGTAGGGGAATTATTCAGTCGATTTTGTTCAATATACGCATTTAGCAATCGGTATCGAAATGCTTCAAATCATTAGTTTAAAATATTTAAGTTAATAAACCTTCTTTAACGCACTGAAGTCTACATTAAGCCTTAACGGTATAACTGCACTGCATTTAGAAGAATTCCGTAATCTTATATTTAGGTATGAATTCGATTTTCTTGTACATACTCATTTAGCAAGCGATATCAAAATGCTTCAAATTATTAGTTTAACTTATTTAAGTGAATTAATCGTCTTTAACGAATTGAAGTTGACATAAAGCCATGGCGGCATAACGACAGTACATTTGGAAGAATTCCGTAATCTTATATTTAAGTATAAAGACGATTTTCTTGTATATACACATTAAGCAATCGATATCGAAATGCTTTAAACCATTAGTTTAACATATTTAAGTTAATTAACTTTATTTAACGTATTGAAGTTGATATAAAGCCATAACGGCATAACGGCAGTGCATTTAGAAGAATTATGTTATCTTTTATTTAGGTATAAAGTCGATTTTCTTTTATATACACATTTAGATATCGATATCGAAATGCTTCAAATCATTAGTTTAACATATTTAAGTTAATAAACCTTCTTTAACTCACTGAAGTCTACATAAAGCCTTAACGGCATAACGGAAGTGCATTTAGAAGAATTATGTTATCTTTTATTTAGGTATAAATTCGATTTTCTTGTATATACACATTTAGCAATCGATATCGAAATGCTTCAAATCATTAGTTTAACATATTTAAGTTAATAAACCTCCTTTAGCGCACTAAAGTCTACATAAGGCTCTAATGGCATAACGGCAGTGCATTTAGAAGAATTCCATAATGTTATAATTTTATATTTAGGTATAAAGTCGATTTTTTTGTATTTACACATTTAGCAATCGATATCGAAATGCTTCAAACCATTAGCTTATCGTATTTAAATAATAAACCTTCTTTACAGAAGCCATACGGCATAACGGTAGTATATTTGGGTAATTTCCGTAATCTTTTATTTAGGTATAAAATCGATTTTCTTATATACCATTTAGCAATCGTATCGAAATGCTTCATCATTAGTTTAACATATTTAAGTTAATAAACCTTCTTTAACGCACTGAAGTCTACATTAAGCCTTAACGGTATAACTGCACTGCATTAGAAGAATTCCGTAATCTTATATTTAGGTATAATTCGACTTTTTTGTATATACTCATTTAGCAAGCGATAACAAAATGCTTCAAATTATTAGTTTAACTTATTTAAGTTAATTAACCTTCTTTAACGAATTGAAGTTGACATAAAGCCATGGCGGCATAACGACAGTACATTTGGAAGAATTCCGTAATCTTATATTTAGGTATAAAACGATTTTCTTGTATATACACATTTAGCAATCGATATCGAAATGCTTCAAACCATTAGTTTAACTATTTAAGTAATTAATCGTTCTTTAACGTATTGAAGTTGAATAAAGCCATAGGCATAACGGCAGTACATTTGGAAGAATTTGTAATCTTTTATTTAGGTATAAAGTCGATTTTCTTGTATATACACATTTAGCAATCGATATCGAAATGCTTCAAACTCATTAGTTTAACATATTTAAGTTAATAAACCTTCTTTAACTCACTGAAGTCTACATAAAGCCTTAACGGCATAACGGCAGTGCATTTAGAAGAATTATGTTATCTTTTATTTAGGTATAAATTCGATTTTCTTGTATATACACATTTAGCAATCGATATCGAAATGCTTCAAATCATTAGTTTAACATATTTAAGTTAATAAACCTCCTTTAGCGCACTAAAGTCTACATAAGGCTCTAATGGCATAACGGCAGTGCATTTAGAAGAATTCCATAATGTTATAATTTTATATTTAGGTATAAAGTCGATTTTTTTGTATTCACATTTAGAACGATTCGAATGCT
Source organism: Bactrocera correcta (assembly GCA_027475135.1). NCBI lineage: Eukaryota > Metazoa > Arthropoda > Insecta > Diptera > Tephritidae > Bactrocera > Bactrocera correcta. Next base: position 19,721 of record JAPZAG010001071.1, on the reverse strand, counting down.
TCAAACCATTAGCTTATCGTATTTAAATAATAAACCTCTTCGCCATCGGCATAACGGTAGTATATTTGGGAATTTCCGTAATCTTTTATTTAGGTATAAAATCGATTTTCTGTATATACACATTTAGCAATCGATATCGAAATGCTTCAGCATTAGTTAACATATTTAAGTTAATAAACCTTCTTTAATGCACTGAAGTCTACATTAAGCCTTAACGGTATAACTGCACTCATTACAAGAATTCCGTTATCTTATATTTAGGTATAAATTCGACTTTTTTGTATATACTCATTTAGCAAGCGATAACAAAATGCTTCAAATTATTAGTTTAACTTATTTAAGTTTATTAACCTTCTTTAACGAATTGAAGTTGACATAAAGCCATGGCGGCATAACGACAGTACATTTGGAAGAATTCCGTAATCTTATATTTAGGTATAAAATCGATTTTCTTGTATATACTCATTTAGCAAGCGATATCAAAATGCTTCAAATTATTAGTTTAACTTATTTAAGTGAATTAATCGTCTTTAACGAATTGAAGTTGACATAAAGCCATGGCGGCATAACGACAGTACATTTGGAAGAATTCCGTAATCTTATATTTAAGTATAAAGACGATTTTCTTGTATATACACATTAAGCAATCGATATCGAAATGCTTTAAACCATTAGTTTAACATATTTAAGTTAATTAACTTTATTTAACGTATTGAAGTTGGTATAAAGCCATAACGGCATAACGGCAGTGCATTTAGAAGAATTATGTTATCTTTTATTTAGGTATAAAGTCGATTTTCTTTTATATACACATTTAGATATCGATATCGAAATGTTTCATATCATTAGTTTAACATATTAAGTTAATAAACATTCTTTAACTCACTGAAGTCTACATAAAGCCTTAACGTCATAACGGCAGTGCATTTAGAAGAATTCCGTAATGTTATAATTTTATACTTAGTTATAAATTCGATTTTCTTGTATTTGCACATTTAGCAATCGATATCGAAATGCTTCAAATCATTAGTTTAACATATTTAAGTTAATTAAGCTTCTTGAACACACTGAAGTTAACATAAAACCATGGCGGCATAACGGCAGTGCATTTAAAAGAATTTCGTAGTCTTATATTTAGGTATAAAGTCGATTTTCTTGTATATATGCATTAAGCTTTCGATATCGAAATGCTTCAAATAACTGGCTTAACATATTTAAAATAATAAACCTTCTTTAACGAACTGAAGTTAATATAAAGCCATAACGGCATAACGGCAGTGCATTTAGAAGAATTACGTAATCTTATATTTAGGTATGAATTCGATTTTCTTGTATATACTCATTTAGCAATCGATATCGAAATGCCTCAGATCATTAGTTTAACATATTTAAGTTAATAAAGCTTCTTTAACGCCTGAAGTTAACATAAAGCCACGGCGCCATAACGGCAGTGCATGTAGAAGAATTCCATAATCTTATAGTTAGGTATGTAGTCGCTTCTCTTGGATTTACACATTTAGCAATCGATATCGAAAATCTTCAAATAACTGGTTTAGCATATTTAGGTAAATTAACCTTCTTTATCTTACTGAAGTTTAAATAAAGCCATAAGGGCATAACGGCAGTATATTTGAGTGAATTCCGTAATCTTTTATTTAGGTATAAAATCGATTTTCTTGTATATACTCATTTAGCAATCGATATCGAAATGCTTCAAATCATTAGTTTAACATATTTATGTTAATAAACCTTCTTTAACGATCTGAAGTTGGCATAACGACAGTGGATGTAGAAGAATTCCGTAATCTTATATTTAGGTATAAAGTCGATTTTCTTGTATATACATATTTAGCTATCGATATCGAAATGCTTCAAATCATTAGTTTAACATATTAAGTTATTAAACATTTTTTAGCTTACTGAAGTCTACTACATAAAGCCTTAACGGTACAACGGCAGTGCATTTAGAAGAATTCCGTAATGTTATAATTTTATATCTAGGTATAAAGTCGATTTTCTTGTATTTACACATTTAGCAGTCGATATCGAAATGCTTCAAACTATTAGTTTAACATATTTAAAATAATTAACCTTCTTTAACGTATTGTAGTTGATACAAACCATGGCGGCATAACGACAGTACATTTGGAACAATTCCGTAATCTTATATTTAGGTATAAAGTCGATTTTCTTGTATATACACATTTAGCAATCTATGCCGAAATGCTTCACATCATTAGTTTAACAGATTTAAGTTAATTTATCCTCTTTATCTTACTGAAGTCTACAAAAGCCTTAACGGCATAACGGCAGTGCATTTGGAAGAGTTCCGTAATCTTATATTTAGGTATAAAGTCGATTTTGTTCAATATACGCATTTAGCAATCGATATCGAAATGCTTCAAATCATTAGTTTAACATATTTAAGTTAATAAACCTTCTTTAACGCACTGAAGTCTACATAAAGCGTTAGCGGCATAACGGCAGTGCATTTAGAAGAATGCCGTTATCTTATATTGAGGTATAAATTCGATATTCTTGTATATACTCATTTAGCAAGCGATATCAAAATGTTTCAAATCATTAGTTTAACATATTTATGTTAATAAACATTCTTTAGCTCACTGAAGTCTACATAAAGCCTTAACGGCATAACGGCAGTGCATTTAGAAGAATTCCATTATCTTATATTTAGGTATAAATTCGATTTTTTTGTATATACACATTTAGCAATCGATATCGAAATGCTTCAAATCATTAGTTTAACATATTTAAGTTAATAAACCTTCTTTAACGCACTAAAGTCTACATAAAGCCCTAATGGCATAACGGCAGTGCATTTAGAAGAATTCCATAATGTTATAATTTTATATTTAGGTACATATAAAGTCGATTTTCTTGTATTTACATATTTAGCAATCGATATCGAAATGCTTCAAATCATTAGTTTAACATATTTAAGTTAATAAACCTTCTTTAACGTCTTGAAGTTGATAAAGAGCCATGGCGGCATAACGACAGTACATTTGGAAGAATTCCGTAGTCTTATATTTAGGTAGAAAGTCGATTTTCTTGTATATATGCATTAAGCAATCGATATCGAAATGCTTCAAATAACTGGTTTAACATATTTAAGTTACTTAACCCTCTTTTTCTTACTGAAGTCTACGTAAAGCCTTAACGGTATAACGGCAGTGCATTTGGAAGAATTCCGTAATGTTATAATTTTATATTTAGGTGTAAAGTCGATTTTCTTGTATTTACACATTCAGTAGTCGATATCGAAATGCTTCTAACCATTAGTTTAACATATTTAAGATTATTAACCTTCTTTAACGTATTAAGTTGATACAAAGCCATGGCGGCATAACGACAGTACATTTGGAAGAATTCCGTAATCTTATATTTAGGTATAAAGTCGATTTTCTTGGATATACACATTTAGCAATCGATATCGAAATGCTTCAAATCATTAGTTTAACATATTTAAGTTAATAAACCTTCTTTAACGCACTGAAGTCTACAGAAAGCCTTAACTGTATAACTGCACTGCATTTAGAAGAATGCCGTTATCTTATATTGAGGTATAAATTCGATATTCTTGTATATACTCATTTAGCAAGCGATATCAAAATGTTTCAAATCATTAGTTTAACATATTTATGTTAATAAACATTCTTTAGCTCACTGAAGTCTACATAAAGCCTTAACGGCATAACGGCACTGCATTTAGAAGAATTCGTTATCTTAAATTTAGGTATGAATTCGATTTTCTGGTATATACATATTTGGCAAGCGATATCGAAATGCTTCAAATCATTAGTTTAACATATTTAAGTTAATTAACCTTCTTTAACGTATTGAAGTTGATATAAAGCCATAACGGCAGTGCAATTGGAAGAATTCCGTAATCTTATATTTAGGTATAAAGTCGATTTTCTTTTATATACACATTTAGATATCGATATCGAAATGCTTCAAATCATTAGTTTAACATATTAAGTTAATAAACATTTTTTAGCTTACTAAAGTCTACATAAAGCCTTAACGGTATAACGGCAGTGCATTTAGAAGAATTCCGTAATGTTATAATTTTATATTTAGGTATAAAGTCGATTTTCTTGTATTTGCACATTTAGCAATCGATATCGAAATGCTTCAAACCATTAGTTTAACATATTTAAAACAATTAACCTTTTTTAACGTATTGAAGGTGATACAAAGCCATGGCGGCATAACGACAGTACATTTGGAAGAATTCCGTAATCTTATATTTAGGTATAAAGTCGATTTTCTTGTATATACACATGTAGCAATCGATATCGAAATGCTTCAGCTCATTAGTTTAACATATTTAAGTTAATAAACCTTCTTTAACGATCTGAAGTGGGCATATAGCCATGGAGGCAAAACTGCAGTGCACGTAGAAGAATTCCATAATCTTATATTTAGGTATAAAGTCGACTTTCTTGTATATACATATTTAGCAATCGATATCGAAATGCTTCAAATCATTAGTTTAATATATTAAGTTATTAAACATTTTTTAGCTTACTGAAGTCTACATAAAGCCTTAGCGGTATAACGGCAGTGCATTTAGAAGAATTCCGTAATGTTATAATTTTATATTTAGGTGTAAAGTCGATTTTCTTGTATTTACACATTTAGCAGTCGATATCGAAATGCTTCAAACTATTAGTTTAACATATTTAAAATAATTAACCTTCTTTAACGTTTTGTAGTTGATACAAACCATGGCGGCATAACGACAGTACATTTGGAAGAATTCCATAATCTTATATTTAGGTATAAAGTCGATTTTCTTTTATATACACATTAAGCATTCGATATCGAAATGCTTCAAATAACTGGTTTAACATATTTAAGTTAATAAAACTTCTTTAACGAACTGAAGTTAATATAAACCCATAACGGCATAACGGCAGTGCATTTAGAAGAATTACGTAATCTTATATTTAGGTATGAATTCGATTTTCTTGTATATACTCATTTAGCAATCGATATCGAAATGCTTCAAATCATTAGTTTAACATATTTGAGTTAATAAACCTTCTTTAACGCCTGAAGTTAACGTAATGCCATGGCGCCATAAGGGCAGTGCATGTAGAAGAATTCCGTAATCTTATATTTAGGTATGTAGTCGATTTTCTTGGATTTACAAATTTAGCAATCGATATCGAAAATCTTAAAATAACTGGTTTAGCATATTTAGGTTAATTAACCTTCTTTATTTTACTGAAGTTTAAATAAAGCCATAACGGCATAACGGCAGTATATTTGGGTGAATTCCGTAATCTTTTGTTTAGGTATAAAGTCGATTTTCTTGTATATACACATTTAGCAATCGATATCGAAATGCTTCAACTCATTAGTTTAACATATTTAAGTTAATAAACCTTCTTTAACGTATTGAAGTTGATAAAGAGCCATGGTCTACATAAAGCCTTAACGTCATAACGGCAGTGCATTTAGAAGAATTCCGTAATGTTATAATTTTATACTTAGGTATAAATTCGATTATCTTGTATTTGCACATTTAGCAATCGATATCGAAATGCTTCAAATCATTAGTTTAACATATTTAAGTTAATTAAGCTTCTTGAACACACTGAAGTTAACATAAAACCATGGCGGCATAACGGCAGTGCATTTAAAAGAATTCCGTAGTCTTATATTTAGGTATAAAGTCGATTTTCTTGTATATATGCATTAAGGTTTCGATATCGAAATGCTTCAAATAACCGGCTTAACATATTTAACCCATATTATCCCAGCGCTCCATTTAAGGTGCACTTCTTTTTTGTTTCAGATTACGCAAATTTTATTCTGTGTTGGTAGAGGCTATAATTTATTTGGGTTCTTGACGTATGTCATTATCACCTAAAACTTGTTGAAAGTGATTATTGTTTTCGGTTATCTCTCAGGAATTATTTAAACTCTGTGAATTTCAGCCATCATGAATTCCAGGAGAGGGTAAGTAAAAACTTTTTTTATACTTATAATTAATTTTACCGTTTTCGTTTTTTTTTTTAAGTTTTAACTAGTCTATTAGTTAACATCATGAATTTGACGAAAATTTGCTTTTATGTGTTCATTTTACTAAGTTTTGTGTACCGCCCCATTTGAGGTGCGCTGGGAATAGGAGGCACCGTGGTTTTTGCTACGGGCCCTTGTACTCCCAGCTTCAGTAAACTATATTTAGAACTATTTTACCGTATTTTTATATGTTTTGTTATTTACAGGTTGAACGTTCACGAAATTATATCGGCATTAGAAGATGATCATAATATACTGTCTGCAGATATATTTATCACACCACCTGAAAACAATGACTTCAGCGATGAAGACAGCGGAAGCGAAGAAGCGGGAGAAATAGGTAATCTTACGCGTCGGCAACTACTAGCAGAAGCTGAGGTGCGATGCCAGCTACCATCAGCAGATGGGGTCCTGGAAACCGTAGATGGAATTCCATTTATAAATCAGGATGAACAGGAACAACAGCCGTCCGCGTCTCAGTCAAATGAACCACCTGCAAAAAAATCTAAGACTATTGTCACGAGGAAGTGGAGACAAAAAGATATAGCTGCAAACCCTGAAAGGGAGTCGATGCAACCTGATTTCGTTTTAGATAAGGATAATCCATTAGATTTTTTTGAGATGTTTTTTGACGAAGAAGTTTTCGAGCTCCTGCGGTCTAGCACGGAACAAAATGCAATTGCAAAAGGACATGTCAATTTTCGAGTCACTGTTGAAGAAATTAAAAACTTTATCGGTATTTTGCTTTTGTCAGGCTACAATAGCGCTTCACGCTATAGATTATACTGGGATCAAAGTATTGACACTCATCATCCAGGAGTTGCATCATGCATGACTCGTAATCGTTTTGAAGAGCTTTTACGTTTTTTTCATGCATGCGATAACAACCGCCTACCTTCTGACGATAAGTTTGCAAAAGTAAGGCCACTGTGGAATCTTATGAATGAGAGATGGCTAAAGTTTTATCCCGGAGACAAACATTTGTCTATCGATGAGTCTATGGTACCTTATTTTGGAAAACATGGCGCAAAACAACATATTCACGGTAAACCAATACGTTTTGGCTATAAGATTTGGTCACTGTGTACACGATTGGGTTATCTTATTTATGGAGAACCTTACCAAGGAGCTAAAACTGGTAACACCAATCCAAATCTAGGCGTTGGAGGCTCTGTAGTGACAAATTTGATTTCGAAACTGCCAAGTGATAACCACTACAGTTTCTATATTGATAATTTTTTCACTTCTTTACGTTTACTAGACGAAGTAAGTCAGATGGGTCATGTTATCACTGGTACATTACGTGCTAATAGAACAGAAGGTGCCCCGCTAAAAGACATCAAGGAGATGAAAAAGACATCACGGGGTTCGCACCACCAAATTACGGATTTATCATCCAACATGACTTTAGTGCGCTACAACGACAACAACATCGTAACTATTGCCTCAACGGAAAGCGGTGTTCATCCGATTGGTAAGGTGAAGAGATGGTGCGGCAATAAAAGAGTAGACGTAGATCAACCGCATTGCTATCTATTATATAACAAATATATGGGCGGAGTCGATCGACTCGACCAAAATGTTGGAAAATATAGAATTTCAATAAGACTGAAGAGATGGTATTGGCAAATGATAATGTTCCCCATAAATGCCTGTGCTAATAATGCTTTTCAGTTATACCGAGTTTCACCAGCAGGCCAAGCTAAAGACGCTCATGATTTCTTGTCTTTTACAAGATACATTGTGCAGACTTATTTGATACTTGGCAAACCTTCTACATCCATAGCAAAACGCATTGGAGGCAAGACACCGTTAACTACGAAAAGTAAGCTGCCAGATTCGGTAAGGCTGGATGGGAAGGAACACTATATCATTAGAAACGAAACTCAAATTCGATGCCGCGAATGTCACAAGAATACGAAATTCAAATGCAGTAAATGTGGAGTTGGCCTCCATCAACATTGTTCTCAAGCTTTTCATACCATAAAGTAATTTTTTTTCTCTCATATCAACTTTGATTTTTAGCTTACGTTTATAATTGATCTTATATATTGTGATTTATCATAATTTTTGTGTACTTATTCTTTATTTACTAATAAAAACCATTCAAAATAATAACCGACTTCGCATACAAAACCCGAAGGCATATTTTCCCAGCGCCCCATTTAAGGTGCGGTCCTGAATTTCAGCCAGTATAGAAAATATTTTTGATAAAAGCTTATTTTCATGTTATTTAGAGCCTACTCACTAGATAGACATAGAAAAAAAACATTTTTCTATGTAATATCACACCTTGGGATAATATGGGTTAAGTTAATAAACCTTTTTTAACGAACTGAAGTTAATGTAAAGCCATAACGGCATAACGGCAGTGCATTTAGGATAATTACGTAATCTTATGTTTAGGTATGAATTCGATTTTCTTGTATGTATGTACTTATTTAGCAATCGATATCGAAATGCTTCAAATCATAAGTTTAACATATTTAAGTTAATAAAGCTTCTTTAACGCCTGAAGTTAACATAAAGCCGTGGCGCCATAACGGCAGTGCATGTAGAAGAATTCCATAATCTTATATTTAGGTATGTAGTCGCTTTTCTTGGATTTACACACTTAGCAATCGATATCGAAAATCTTCAAATAACTGGTTTAGCATATTTAGGTTAATCAACCTTCTTTATCTTACTGAAGTTTAAATAAAGCCATAACGGCATAACGGCAGTATATTTGAGTGAATTCCGTAATCTTTTATTTAGGTATAAAATCGATTTTCTTGTATATACTCATTAAGCAATCGATATCGAAATGCTTCAAATCATTAGTTTAACATATTTAAGATAATAAACCTTCTTTAACGATCTGAAGTTGGCATAACGACAGTGGATGTAGAAGAATTCCGTAATCTTATATTTAGGTATAAAGTCGATTTTCTTGTATATACATATTTAGCTATCGATATCGAAATGCTTCAAATCATTAGTTTAACATATTAAGTTATTAAACATTTTTTAGCTTACTAAAGTCTACTACATAAAGCTTTAACGGTATAACGGCAGTGCATTTAGAAGAATTCCGTAATGTTATAATTTTATATCTAGGTGTAAAGTCGATTTTCTTGTATTTACACATTTAGCAGTCGATATCGAAATGCTTCAAACTATTAGTTTAACATATTTAAAATAATTAACCTTCTTTAACGTATTGTAGTTGATACAAACCATGGCGGCATAACGACAGTACATTTGGAAGAATTCCATAATCTTATATTTAGGTATAAAGTCAATTTTCTTGTATATACATATTTAGCTATCGATATCGAAATGCTTCAAATCATTAGTTTAACATATTAAGTTATTAAACATTTTTTAGCTTACTGAAGTCTACATAAAGCCTTAACGGTATAACGGCAGTGCATTTAGAAGAATTCCGTAATGTTATAATTTTATATTTAGGTGTAGAGTCGATTTTCTTGTATTTACACATTTAGCAGTCGATATTGAAATGCTTCAAACTATTAGTTTAACATACTTAAAATAACTAACCTTCTTTAACGTATTGTAATTGATACAAACCATGGCGGCATAACGACAGTACGTTTGCAAGAATTCCATAATCTTATATTTAGGTGTAAAGTCGATTTTGTTGTATATACACATTTAGCTATCGATATCGAAATGCCTCAAATCATTTGTTTAACATATTAAATTAATAAACATTTTTTAGCTTACTAAAGTCTACATAAAGCCTTAACGGTATAACGGCAGTGCATTTAGAAGAATTCCGTAATGTTATAATTTTATTTTTAGGTATAAAATCGATTTTCCTGTATTCGCACATTTAGCAATCGATATCGAAATGCTTCAAACCATTAGTTTAACATATTTAAAATAATTAACCTTCTTTAACGTATTGAAGTTGATACGAAGCCATGGCGGCATAAAGACAGTAGGATTGGAAGAATTCCGTAATCCTATATTTAGGTATAAAGTCAATTTTCTTGTATATACACATTTAGCAATCGATATCGAAATTCTTTAAATCATTAGTTTATCATATTTAAGTTAATAAACCTTCTTTAACGCACTGAAGTCTACATAAAGCGTTAACGGCATAACGGCAGTGCATGTAGAAGAATTCCGTTATCTTATATTTAGGTATAAATTCGATTTTCTTGTATATACATATTTGGCAAGCGATATCGAAATGCTTCAAATCTTTAGTTTATCATATTTAAGTTAATAAACCTTCTTTAACGTATTGCTGTTGATATAAAGCCATAACGGCAGTGCATTTGGAAGAATTCCGTAATCTTATATTTAGGTATAAAGTCGATTTTCTTTTATATACACATTTAGATATCGATATCGAAATGCTTGAAATCATTAGTTTAACATATTAAGTTAATAAACATTTTTTAGCTTACTGAAGTCTACATAAAGCCTTAACGGTATAACTGCAGTGCATTTAGAAAAATTCCGTAATGTTATAATTTTATATTTAGGTATAAATTCGATTTTCTTGTATATACACATTTAGCAAGCGGTATCGAAATGCTTCAAATCATTAGTTTAACATATTTAAGTTAATAAACCTTCTTTAACGTCTTGAAGTTGATAAAGAGCCATGGCGGCATAGCGACAGTACATTTGGAAGAATTCCGTAGTCTTATATTTAGGTATAAAGTCGATTTTCTTGTATATATGCATTAAGCAATCGATATCGAAATGCTTCAAATAACTGGTTTAACATATTTAAGTTAATAAATCTTCTTTAACGAACTGAAGTTAATATAAAGCCATAACGGCATAACGGCAGTGCATTTGGAAGAATTCCGTAGTCTTATATTTAGGCATAAATTCGATTTTCTTGTACATACACATTTTACAATCGATATCGAAATGATTCAAATAACTGGTTTTGCATATCAAAGTTAATTAACCTTCTTCATCTTACTGAAGTTTACATAAAGCCATAACGGCATAACGGCAGTATATTTATATGAATTCCGTTATCTTATATTTAGGTATAAAGTCGATTTTGTTGTACATACACATTTAGCAATCGATAACGAAATACTTCAAATCATTAGTTTAACATATTTAAGTTACTTAACCCTCTTTTTCTTACTGAAGTCTGCAAAAGCCTTAACGGCATAACGGCAGTGCATTTAGAAGAACAACGTAATCTTATATTTAGGTATGAATTCGATTTTCTTGTATATACTCATTTAGCAATCGATATCGAAATGCTTCAAATCATTAGTTTAACATATTTAAGTTACTTAACCCTCTTTTTCTTACTGAAGTCTGCAAAAGCCTTAACGGCATAACGGCAGTGCATTTAGAAGAATTACGTAATCTTATATTTAGGTATAAAGTCGATTTTGTTGTACATACACATTTAGCAATCGATATCGAAATGCTTCAAATCATTAGTTTAACATATTTAAGTTACTTAACCCTCTTTTTCTTACTGAAGTCTGCAAAAGCCTTAACGGCATAACGGCAGTGCATTTAGAATAATTCCGTTATCTTAATTTTAGGTATGAATTCGATTTTCTTGTATATACATATTTGGCAAGCGATATCGAAATGCTTCAAATCATTAGTTTAACATATTTAAGTTAATTAACCTTCTTTAACGTATTAAAGTTGATATAAATCCACAACGGCAGTGCATTTGGAAGAATTCCGTAGTCTTATATTTAGGTATAAAGTCGATTTTCTTTTATATACACATTTAGATATCGATATCGAAATGCTTCAAATCATTAGTTTAACATATTATGTTAATAAACATTTTTTAGCTTACTAAAGTCTACATAAAGCCTTAACGGTATAACGGCAGTGCATTTAGAAGAATGCCGTAATGTTATAATTTTGTATTTAGGTTTAAAGTCGATTTTCTTGTATTTGCACATTTAGCAATCGATATCGAAATGCTTCAAACCATTAGTTTAACATATTTAAACCAATTAACCTTTTTTAACGTATTGAAGGTAATACAAAGCCATGGCGGCATAACGACAGTACATTTGGAAGAATTCCGTAATCTTATATTTAGGTATAAAGTCGATTTTCTTGTATATACACATGTAGCAATCGATATCGAAATGCTTCAGCTCATTAGTTTAACATATTTAAGTTAATAAACCTTCTTTAACGATCTAAAGTGGGCATATAGCCATGGAGGCAAAACTGCAGTGCACGTGGAAGAATTCCATAATCTTATATTTAGGTATAAAGTCGACTTTCTTGTATATACATATTTAGCTATCGATATCGAAATGCTTCAAATCATTAGTTTAACATATAAAGTTATTAAACATTTTTTAGCTTACTGAAGTCTACATAAAGCCTTAACGGTATAACGGCAGTACATTTAGAAGAATTCCTTAATGTTATAATTTTATATTTAGGTGTAAAGTCGATTTTCTTGTATTTACACATTTAGCAGTCGATATCGAAATGCTTCAAACTATTAGTTTAACATATTTAAAATAATTAACCTTCTTTAACGTTATGTAGTTAATACAAACCATGGCGGCATAACGACGGTACATTTAGAAGAATTCCATAATCTTATATTTAGATATAAATTCGCTTTTCTTTTATATACACATTAAGCATTCGATATCGAAATGCTTCAAATAACTGGTTTAACATATTTAAGTTAGTAAACCTTCTTTAACGAACTGAAGTTAATAGAAAGCCATAACGGCATAACGGCAGTGCATTTAGAAGAATTACGTAATCTTATATTTAGGTATGAATTCGATTTTCTTGTATATACTCATTTAGCAATCGATATCGAAATGCTTCAAATCATTAGTTTAACATATTTAAGTTAATAAAGCTTCTTTAACGCCTGAAGTTAACGTAAAGCCATGGCGCCATAACGGCACTGCATGTAGAAGAATTCCGTAATCTTATATTTAGGTATGTAGTCGATTTTCTTGGATTTACACATTTAGCAATCGATATCGAAAATCTTAAAATAACTGGTTTAGCATATTTGGGTTAATTAACCTTCTTTATCTTACTGAAGTTTAAATAAAGCCATAACGGCATATTTAAACTTGTATATACACATTTAGCAATCGATATCGAAATGCTTCAGCTCATTAGTTTAACATATTTAAGTTAATAAACCTTCTAAAACGATCTGAAGTAGGCATATAGCCATGGAGGCATAACTGCAGTGCACGTAGAAGAATTCCATAATCTTATATTTAGGTATAAAGTCGACTTTCTTGTATATACATATTTAGCTATCGATATCGAAATTCTTCAAATCATTAGTTTAACATATTAAGTTAATAAACATTTTTCAGCTTACTGAAGTCTACATAAAGCCTTAACGGTATAACGGCAGTGCATTTAGAAGAATTCCGTAATGTTATAATTTTATATTTAGGTGTAAAGTCGATTTTCTTGTATATAGGCATTAAGCAATCGATATCGAAATGCTTCAAACCATTAGTTTAACATATTTAAGTTAATAAACCTTCTTTAACTCACTGAAGTCTACATAAAGCCATAACGGCATAACGGCAGTGCATTTAGAAGAATTCCGTTATCTTATATTTAGGTATAAAGTCGATTTTGTTGTATATACACATTTAGCAATCGATATCGAAATGCTTCAACTCTTTAGTTTAACATATTTAACTTAATAAACCTTCTTTAACGATCTGAAGTTGGCATAACGGCAGTGGATGTAGAAGAATTCCGTAATCTTATATTTAGGTATAAAGTCGATTTTCTTGTATATACATATTTAGCTATCGATATCGAAATGCTTCAAATCATTTGTTTAATATATTAAGATAATAAACATTTTTTAGCTTACTAAATTCTACATAAAGCCTTAACGGTATAACGGCAGTGCATTTAGAAGAATTCCGTAATGTTATAATTTTATATTTAGGTATAAAGTCGATTTTCTTGTATTTGCACATTTAGCAATCGATATCGAAATGCTTCAAACCATTAGATTAACATATTTAAATAATTAACCTTCTTTACAGAAGTAATAACGGCATAACGGCAGTATATTTGGGCAATTTCCGTAATCTTTTATTTAGGTATTAAATCGATTTTCTTGTATATACACATTTAGCAATCGATATCGAAATGCTTCAACTCATTATTTTAACATATTTAAGTTAATAAACCTTCTTTAGCGATCTGAAGTTGGCATAACGGCAGTGGATGTAGCAGAATTCCGTAATCTTATATTTAGGTAAAAAGTCGATTTTCTTGTATATACATATTTAGCTATCGATATCGAAATGCTTCAAACCATTAGTTTAACTTATTTAAGTTAAAAAACCTTCTTTAACGCACTTAAGTCTACATAAAGCCCTAATGGCATAACGGCAGTGCATTTAGAAGAATTCCATAATGTTATAATTTTATATTTAGGTATAAAGTCGATTTTCTTGTATATACACATTTAGCAATCGATATCGAAATGCTTCAACTCATTAGTTTAACATATTTAAATTAATAAACCTTCTTGAAAGTCGATTTTCTTGTATTTACACAGTTAGCAAATCGAATTTATACCTTAATATAAGATAACGGAATTCTTCTAAATGCACTGCCGTTATGCCGTTAAGTCTTTATGTAGACTTCCGTGAGTTAAAGAAGGTTAATTAACTTAAATATGTTAAACTAATGATTTGAAGCATTTCGATATCGACTGCTAAATGTGTATATTCAAGAAAATCGACTTTATACCTAAATATAAGATTACGGAATTCTTCCAAATGTACTGTCGTTAAGCCGCCATGGCTCTTTATCAACTTCAATACGTTAAAGAAGGTTAATTATTTTAAATATGTTAAACTAATGGTTTGAAGCATTTCGATATCGACTGCTAAATGTGCAAATACAAGAAAATCGACTTTATACCTGCACTGCCGTTATACCGTTAAGGCTTTATGTAGACTTTAGTAAGCTAAAAAATGTTTATTATCTTAATATGTTAAACAAATGATTTGAAGCATTTCGATATCGATAGCTAAATATCTTACTGAAGTTTAAATAAAGCCATAACGGCATAACGGCAGTATATTTCAGTGAATTCCGTAATCTTTTATTTAGGTATAAAATCGATTTTCTTTTATATACACATTTAGCAATCGATATCGAAATGCTTCAACTCATTAGTTTAACATATATAAGTTAATAAACCTTCTTTAACAATCTGAATGTGGCATAACGGCAGTGGATGTAAAAGAATTCCGTAATCCTATATTTAGGTATAAAGTCGATTTTCTTGTAAATACATATTTAGCTATCGATATCGAAATGCTTCAAATCATTTGTTTAACATATTAAATTAATAAACATTTTTTAGCTTACTAAAGTCTACATAAAGCCTTAACGGTATAACGGCAGTGCATTTAGAAGAATTCCGTAATGTTATAATTTTATATTTAGGTATAAAGTCGATTTTCTTGTATTTGCACATTTAGCAATCGATATGGAAATGCTTCAAACCATTAGTTTAACATATTTAAAATAATTAACCTTCTTTAACGTATTGAAGTTGATACAAAGCCATGGCGGCATAATGACAGTAGGATTGGAAGAATTCCGTAATCTTATATTTAGGTATAAAGTCAACTTTCTTGTATATACACATTTAGCAAGCGATATCGAAATGCTTCAAATCTTTAGTTTAACATATTTAAGTTAATTAACCTTCTTTAACGTATTGAAGTTGATAAAGAACCATGGCGGCATAACGACAGTACATTTGGAAGAATTCCGTAGTCTTATATTTAGGTATAAAGTCGATTTTCTTGTATATATGCATTAAGCAATCGATATCGAAATGCTTCAAATAACTGGCTTAACATATTTAAGTTAATAAACCTTCTTTAACGAACTGAAGTTAATATAAAGCCATAACGGCATAACGGCAGTGCGTTTGGAAGAATTCCGTAGTCTTATATTTAGGCATAAAGTCGATTTTCTTATAAATACACATCTTGCAATCGATATCGAAATGATTTAAATAACTGGTTTAGCATATTTAACTTAATAAACCTTCTTTAACGAACTGAAGTTAATATGAAGCCATAACGGCATAACGGCAGTGCGTTTGGAAGAATTCCGTAATCTTATATTTAGGTACAAAGTCGATTTTTTTGTATTTACATATTTAGCAATCGATATCGAAATGCTTCAAATCATAAGTTAAACATATTTAAGTTAATTAACCTTCTTTATCTTACTGAAAATTACATAAAGCCATAACGGCATAACGGCAGTATATTTATATGAATTCCGTTATCTTATATTTAGGTATAAAGTCGATTTTGTTGTACATACACATTTAGCAATCGATATCGAAATGCTTCAAATCATTAGTTTAACATATTTAAGTTACTTAACCCTCTTTTTCTTACTGAAGCCTGCAAAAGCCTTAACGGCATAACGGCAGTGCATTTAGAAGAACTACGTAATCTTATATTTAGGTATGAATTCGATTTTCTTGTATATACTCATTTAGCAATCGATATCGAAATGCTTCAAATCATTAGTTTAACATATTTAAGTTAATAAACCTTCTTTAACGTATTGAAGGTGATACAAAGCCATGGCGGCATAACGACAGTACATTTGGAACAATTCCGTAATCTTATATTTAGGTATGTAGTCGCTCTTCTTGGATTTACACACTTAGCAATCGATATCGAAAATCTTCAAATAATTGGTTTAGCATATTTAGGTTAATCAACCTTCTTTATCTTACTGAAGTTTAAATAAAGCCATAACGGCATAACGGCAGTATATTTGAGTGAATTCCGTAATCTTTTATTTAGGTATAAAATCGATTTTCTTGTATATACTCATTTAGCAATCGATATCGAAATGCTTCAAATCATTAGTTTAACATATTTAAGTTAATAAACCTTCTTTAACGATCTGAAGTTGGCATAACGACAGTGGATGTAGAAGAATTCCGTAATCTTATATTTAGGTATAAAGTCGATTTTCTTGTATATACATATTTAGCTATCGATATCGAAATGCTTCAAATCATTAGTTTAACATATTAAGTTATTAAACATTTTTTAGCTTACTAAAGTCTACTACATAAAGCTTTAACGGTATAACGGCAGTGCATTTAGAAGAATTCCGTAATGTTATAATTTTATATCTAGGTGTAAAGTCGATTTTCTTGTATTTACACATTTAGCAGTCGATATCGAAATGCTTCAAACTATTAGTTTAACATATTTAAAATAATTAACCTTCTTTAACGTATTGTAGTTGATACAAACCATGGCGGCATAACGACAGTACATTTGGAAGAATTCCATAATTTTATATTTAGGTATAAAGTCAATTTTCTTGTATATACATATTTAGCTATCGATATCGAAATGCTTCAAATCATTAGTTTAACATATTAAGTTATTAAACATTTTTTAGCTTACTGAAGTCTACATAAAGCCTTAACGGTATAACGGCAGTGCATTTAGAAGAATTCCGTAATGTTATAATTTTATATTTAGGTGTAGAGTCGATTTTCTTGTATTTACACATTTAGCAGTCGATATTGAAATGCTTCAAACTATTAGTTTAACATATTTAAAATAATTAACCTTCTTTAACGTATTGTAATTGATACAAACCATGGCGGCATAACGACAGTACATTTGCAAGAATTCCATAATCTTATATTTAGGTATAAAGTCGATTTTGTTGTATATACACATTTAGCTATCGATATCGAAATGCCTCAAATCATTTGTTTAACATATTAAATTAATAAACATTTTTTAGCTTACTAAAGTCTACATAAAGCCTTAACGGTATAACGGCAGTGCATTTAGAAGAATTCCGTAATGTTATAATTTTATTTTTAGGTATAAAATCGATTTTCCTGTATTTGCACATTTAGCAATCGATATCGAAATGCTTCAAACCATTAGTTTAACATATTTAAAATAATTAACCTTCTTTAACGTGTTGAAGTTGATACGAAGCCATGGCGGCATAATGACAGTAGGATTGGAAGAATTCCGTAATCCTATATTTAGGTATAAAGTCAATTTTCTTGTATATACACATTTAGCAATCGATATCGAAATTCTTTAAATCATTAGTTTATCATATTTAAGTTAATAAACCTTCTTTAACGCACTGAAGTCTACATAAAGCGTTAACGGCATAACGGCAGTGCATGTAGAAGAATTCCGTTATCTTATATTTAGGTATAAATTCGATTTTCTTGTATATACATATTTGGCAAGCGATATCGAAATGCTTCAAATCTTTAGTTTATCATATTTAAGTTAATAAACCTTCTTTAACGTATTGCTGTTGATATAAAGCCATAACGGCAGTGCATTTGGAAGAATTCCGTAATCTTATATTTAGGTATAAAGTCGATTTTCTTTTATATACACATTTAGATATCGATATCGAAATGCTTGAAATCATTAGTTTAACATATTAAGTTAATAAACATTTTTTAGCTTACTGAAGTCTACATAAAGCCTTAACGGTATAACTGCAGTGCATTTAGAAAAATTCCGTAATGTTATAATTTTATATTTAGGTATAAATTCGATTTTCTTGTATATACACATTTAGCAAGCGGTATCGAAATGCTTCAAATCATTAGTTTAACATATTTAAGTTAATAAACCTTCTTTAACGTCTTG
Source organism: Bactrocera correcta (assembly GCA_027475135.1). Taxonomy (NCBI): domain Eukaryota; kingdom Metazoa; phylum Arthropoda; class Insecta; order Diptera; family Tephritidae; genus Bactrocera; species Bactrocera correcta. The sequence continues at coordinate 972 of JAPZAG010001071.1, read as the reverse complement.
AAGTTGATAAAGAGCCATGGCAGCATAGCGACAGTACATTTGGAAGAATTCCGTAGTCTTATATTTAGGTATAAAGTCGATTTTCTTGTATATATGCATTAAGCAATCGATATCGAAATGCTTCAAATAACTGGTTTAACATATTTAAGTTAATAAATCTTCTTTAACGAACTGAAGTTAATATAAAGCCATAACGGCATAACGGCAGTGCATTTGGAAGAATTCCGTAGTCTTATATTTAGGCATAAATTCGATTTTCTTGTACATACACATTTTACAATCGATATCGAAATGATTCAAATAACTGGTTTTGCATATTAAAGTTAATTAACCTTCTTTATCTTACTGAAGTTTACATAAAGCCATAACGGCATAACGGCAGTATATTTATATGAATTCCGTTATCTTATATTTAGGTATAAAGTCGATTTTGTTGTACATACACATTTAGCAATCGATATCGAAATGCTTCAAATCATTAGTTTAACATATTTAAGTTACTTAACCCTCTTTTTCTTACTGAAGTCTGCAAAAGCCTTAACGGCATAACGGCAGTGCATTTAGAAGAACTACGTAATCTTATATTTAGGTATGAATTCGATTTTCTTGTATATACTCATTTAGCAATCGATATCGAAATGCTTCAAATCATTAGTTTAACATATTTAAGTTACTTAACCCTCTTTTTCTTACTGAAGTCTGCAAAAGCCTTAACGGCATAACGGCAGTGCATTTAGAAGAATTACGTAATCTTATATTTAGGTATAAAGTCGATTTTGTTGTACATACACATTTAGCAATCGATATCGAAATGCTTCAAATCATTAGTTTAACATATTTAAGTTACTTAACCCTCTTTTTCTTACTGAAGTCTGCAAAAGCCTTAACGGCATAACGGCAGTGCATTTAGAAGAATTCCGTTATCTTAATTTTAGGTATGAATTCGATTTTCTTGTATATACATATTTGGGC